>VZTR01014624.1:421981-436729 GCA_013400775.1 Chaetops frenatus | reverse complement strand
AAAAAAAAAGGTTCATATGAATTCAAGTTTTTGTGGGTAAGATTAGGTTCAATGACCACTACAGGAACTTTTGATCTATAATGTTTTTTTTCTTTTTCACTTCATGATCAGCTTATTCACGTTTCTGTTACTTTTCAAATTGAATTCCATCTCCTTAAAAGTTCTCAGTAGTAGTAATGGTGATGCAGAGGTGGCATAGCAGCAATAACAACAGGTTAAAAAGGTTGAGTTTCTTTCTTGTTTGCATATAGCACATAAATGCAGTTATTTAAATACTGCACAGGATCTAAATGTTATGAAATGTCACAAAAATGCAAGTAAAAACTAGGCTTTGTGGGAGAAACTATGCAATAAAAAATCCAAACTAAACTGAAAAATTTACCACAGTTCCCTAACTAAATAAAGTGGCTACCAAAAAAAAAATCTGAATCTATTCAGTACCTATCAAAGGCTTGAAGACAAAATAGACCTGATCCCTGCAGAACACACTGCTTCTAAAATTCAGCCAAATTCCAAAGTTACAAAATACTTAAAACGGATATCCACTAAAACATTCTCTCTCATCTGAGACCTTTTGTCAAATAGTGAATCATTACTCATCTTCACATTCAAAAATATAAACTTTTGACCATATTTTTCTAACTAGTGAAGGTTAACTACTACAGATTGATCTTACAAATTCTCATGTAACTGGGAGACAGACTAACTACCACACAGTCTAATTTTCTATAAAACCTGTAAAGCTTTCAGCTCTTGACATTTTCTACTTGCAATTTCTTACATGGCTGGGATATTTTTTCTCCTCCTACCCAAGCTTCTGTGGTTGCAAAGATAAGGATTAATAATGAAGTACAAGTCAGAAGAAGTGGCCTTAGTCTGACACTGAATTCCCTCCAAAATTGCAAGTGCAAATTATACAAGTTTTACCAGAGCAGGGATTGAGAACTGGCAGACACATTTTGGGGTGTAATTTTTTGTTTGAAAATTTACAACTAGTCTATGCCTGAAAACTGAATACTTGCCTCATAACAGGGCATCAAAGAACTTTCAGGGAAAAAAAATTAAAATATTGTCTCGGTATAAGAATTTATTACTTTTAAAAGACCCCCAACAATCCAGAACTACTCACTTATTTTTCTCCTACCATATTTCTGAAAAGTCAACTAAGCACAGGGGTAGAAAACAATTGTGTCTATGGAGAAGAAAGAGACCAAAAATGTGCAGCTCTGGTCTTCCAAAGGAACAGATTATGAATAACCAACTTGCAAAAATAAATCTTGGGAGGTCAGAAAAGGAAAACAAAACAAAGTAACTTTCAAAAAAAGAAATGAGCAAGTACAGAGAATATTTCCATGTCCAGAGTGCAGAAATCTTATGAAGTAAATTAACAATGCAAAGGTGGTCCCCAGTCAAAAGAAATGAGCTTCTTTTGTTCCCTCCCATATCAGAGGAAGGAGGAATGCAATGAAAGAAGCTGATGAAGCACAACAGAAGTATCTTGTACTTACACATACTAATAGAAAGGAAAAGACAATGTAATCTTTTAGCAAATTTCTAATTGGCCAAACACATTAATAATTTTATATTTAAATTTCTCTTTTTTATCTTCCATTCTCTATACTGCTGAAGGCAACACTTCCACCCATCAGACTAAACCTCAAGAAGATACATCCTAATGAGCTGGAGGTCAGGGAGAAAACTGGTTCTCCCTTCTCCTCCCCAGAAATAAATGTTTTCACAGCACTGAGTAAATGTCTTTCAAAACAATTACTTAGTAAGTAAAATGGTTAAATTTTCAAATTCATTGTCATTACATGCAGAAAGAGATAAATATTTGAGTATTAGTTTCCTCCAAGGTTGTGTACGTGTTCTGTGGTTCCTGGTGATCCCAAACCAAAGGATTGGATGTTTCCAATAGTTCCCTTTAAGTTCTAAGCACGTGGGAACTCACAACTCCAAGAGGCAGTGTTGGGGGGGTCCAAACTATGTTCAATCCACCTCTGACTCCCAGTCAAAGCAATTCCTCAGCTTAAACCTTCTCATTAGTGGTAGTATGGATCCTACAGTGTGCTATAGGAACCCCACAAGCAAAGTAAAAATTACACTGCCTCCTTGAAGGAGCACTGAGGAAGAGATAGGAGAGGTGTATCAAGTGAAACTCAGACCAACACACCCTTCAGAGGTAGTAGAATATCCACAGATAAACCTCCAGACATGGCTGTAAACAAATTTTATTCCCTACCTCAATTCAATGGGAAGCTATTTAGTGAAAGAAATTAAAAACTAAGCCATTCTGAAAAGGAAATGGGAGATCATGATCTATTAACTGTGCTAGTTATGATTTTTTCTCTACCAATACTTTTATTTGAGTTAATAAATTCTAATGTTCAGTCTGCTGGGAAAAATCAGAACCAAAACCAAAAAACCTCCCCAAAATTGGTAGATTTTTCAGGTGGTTTTTTTGTCCTGGCAAGAAACTGTATGTCCCTACAAGGCCACTGCTACCACTGCTGTTCCTGTTCTCCTCCTACAGGTAACAGGCACCCATGGTTGCCATCCCTAGGGGTAGGCACACATCCCTCCCAGGATGTACTGGCTTCCAAAACATTCTAAAACCTCACTGCAGTATTTTCTAGTGTAGAAAGTTATTCAAAATTCAGTAACTGCATTTTGTGACTGGAGCATCAGCCACTGTTACATCCAATTGTTCTGTAGGTCTCCAGATTAGGGAATAGACTGAACCATGGCAAGACAGCTGTGAATGTGTGACACAATCCTTAAAAGCAATTCAGCCACATCTCAACTGTCACAGTATTTATCCACAGAAGAGACACTGCTGGACATGACTTTGCAACACAAAATACACTGAATTCTCACACAGCATGCAGCTCACTCATTTTTACACGGTGCCACAACAAAGTTTGCTTCAAGTTTATGCTTAGGGTTTGCCTTTTTATTCATATGCATGCTTCTGCCCTAACTTTCTCAAATATGTTATTACAAACATATTTGAGGCTTTCTTGTAATAATTTTTAATTTCAGTAAGACAAGAGAGAAAGAGGATGGTGAAAATAAAAGTTGTTCTGTTCAAAAAGAGAAGAACATATCTGGGGACTTTGGCTAGGTACAAGTATTTTCACTACACTTATTGTAAAACCATGGCACCAAAGAGTGCCAAAACTCTATTTTACTGAATTGTTACTCTGATTTACAACACATGCTAGCCCAAAGCCAAGCTGTAAATGTTACTACTGGATACAAGTAGCACCAAAGTGCAAATTCAAGTGTGTAATTCTTATTCGAGACACAGCTATTTCTTGCTCAGCTGCTCTAATGACCATTGCACAAACCTGACACCATGCACTTAGAAAACCATTTCCACATAGTATCACTCAATCCAAACATGTTAGAGCAATAAACCTGCCCCAATAACTGTTTCCCTGACCATGTGATGATGAACACCACCACATGCAAGGCAAGACAAGCAGCGAATGCAGGAAACGCCTTGTTCTGGAGGAGAAGCATCTCAGCAAACAACAGCAGCACAAACTACAGCTACATCATCTGCTGGAGAAACCTTGGCAAGTGACAACCTGCTGCCTGAGGGTCCTGTGAGGAGCCCTTAGGGGAGGCCTGCTGAGAGGAGGAGGGCTGTGGTGCAGAACCCTCAGCCAGCTCTCGCTGTCTCTGCTGCTCTGCCTTCTTAAGCCTCAGTCGCTGCAGGCCCCTACGGATTATTGCTAACTCAGGTCCCATTAACTCTGACAAACAGGGAGGGGAGACAGAGAAAGGTGGAGAGAGAGAAGCATTGAGCAATAATATATAGAACAGAGAGGAGTGCTGGGGGGACTGAACAAAGAGACAAACAACAGCTACTAAGTGTCGTTACAGTGAAAAAAAAATTTACTAAAATCCAGGAATCATAAAATAGAAATATTGAAATTGGTTTTCCCTTCCTAAAGGCATGAATCACAGGACTTAAATGTCCAGGATTTGTGCCATACAATGCAACCCCCTCCCCATCTCCAGCACTGAAACCATTAAACAAAAAATTATTTAAGGAAAACAGATACAGCCTGGTTAAGTCAAAACAAATCACACAACAGATGTATTCATTTTTATGTTCCTAACACACAGAACAAATGAGAATATTTGGTGTAAAGCTGTGCAACTGTGGTCTACAGGTAGGTTTTCAAAATGAATGTAATAACTTCCTGATGTTTCAAAAAGAAGGTAAATTTTGATCAAAACCAACCAGGGCAAAAAGTAAACTGGAACTATGGAAAGAGGTGGCAGAAAATAGCTAAGACAAAAAATACACTTTACCATGGATTCAGTTTTAATTTCAGACATTCCCCGTGGCTGAGGATTCAGAGTCTGAAACCACTGTTAAGTGGTCCTACAGACAGAATAATTTATAGGATCATAAGCAACTCTTAGTATCATCCTCTTAATAGATTATTCTTTTAGTTCCACCTTTAGAAGCTTCACTGTTTTCATCATTTTGTCTTTTTTCATCTGCCAGTTAAACTATTTTGGCATGCTAAGTTCATTGCCTGATTACCAGTACTTTTGCAAACTGCTATAAAATGAGTTGTCCAAGCAATTTTTTATACTTTCCATGCCCTTTGCATATTTCCTTCACTTACACAAAAGTGCTATATGGCAAGTGCTTCTCTTTAAATAACACAGCTTGTGTCTTTAACAGCAGCGTCTGAATCACACTGAAATGTTAAAATAGTAGAGAGCATTACATTGGCATGGAGCCTTCATCCAAGTAAAAGCTTAACAAGTATTCTGTGATCCTTATCCACACAGTGAAACAAACAAATCTTAAATTTGCTTTTATAATGACAAATAAACCCCAAACCAGAATCCAGTAATTGGAAAGTTAGTGACAAGCACCAGTTAATACTGAATGGTCATGAGGTTTCATGTACTTAGTCTAATATAATTTCTGGGAAAAACATCTCCTCAGTTTATGGTTGATAAGGTGTGACAAAAATAAAAAGATACAGTTCCTAAAAGGAATATGGCATCAAAGAGATTTGTTATGAATAGTTTGTGTGTTCCATAAACATTTATGGAAATAAAACCTCCAAGCAGCCTAGAAAGAACTTTCAAGGAAATTTCAGTGATGCCTAAAATTGCAGTTTTCAGTACTTGCTGCTGATTCAGTTTCACTCAGTTCAGAGACAGCCACAATTTAAGATGTAACAAGAACTACAATACCAAATGTAAAAGCTGCTATCCTGGATATGCTCAGTGACAACACCTTTTAATATATTCCAGAATATCTAAGCAAATGTTTATTTTGCCAGCAAAATGGAGTGAGAAAATAGAAATAAATAAAAAACCCAGTTATTGTCACATTGCCATTAAAACTTAAATGCAGTTACCTTGTATAGAACACATATTAGGGTTGGTTAAGCTTTGTACTGCCCCCCTGCATCCCCTCCCAATGGTACCCATGTGTATCTGGAATTTTATTTATGAGAAAAATTGTATTATATTTTACTGTTTGTTGTACCTGACATGGTGGTTTAGAACATCAGCATCTTCAAACTAATATACAAAAATTAAAGTTTACACTGAATGGCCTAAGCAGGGCAAGAAAATAAATTTGTTGTATTTTTCCTTAGTGACAGGCATGACAATCTCCAGCAATTTTTCTCATTATATACACCTATAAAAATTATTCAAATGTTCTGGCAGTAATAGGCTACTGAGATTTTGCCCTGATTTTGTTGTTTAATTGTAATTTAAATGTTCAAGCTTCTAGAATATAAATTATACTAAAGAGACCTAGTCCAACAGTTCCAGCACTAAACCATTTCTGTACTGACTCTATTTTGAACAGGTACTTCATCTCTTAAAGTATTAAAAAGTAATTCAGATACAGAAGCTCAAATGCTCACCACATGACACATTTTCTGGAACACCAAATCAACAATACATTTGAACTGTAATACCTGTGCAAAGGTATTGCTATTTCAAACACAGGATTACCACAAGTACTCATATTCAGTGCAGAATCTGTAGAAATTATTTATGAAAAGCTGTTTAGAGGCCTGGGTTAGGAATTCATGCTCTGATTTTGAAGAAATGCTTTCTTGAAAACACATTCTACAGTTTCTGACTCTTTGCTACAATATTCAAACTTGTATCTACCATTACTTTATGCAAAATAGTGGCTGAAAACCTCTTTTTTTCCCTCTTCTGCCCTCCAAAATGCCTCCCCAGTCATCCATCTCTTAAAACACACCTCTGAATGGGCTTTGTACTGAGCCCCACTGTATTTAAACTATTCCTATTAGCCCTTTCCCTCTCCTGTCACCCCAAAAACGCAGCAAGTTTTCTTCACCTTTAAACACAGATGAACAAGCTCAGGGAATGCTGCCCTTGATGCAGAGTGCAGTGTTTGCAGACAGATTTGTAGACTACAGACTCTGAGTAAATAAAATCCCACAGCTGAGCACAGCCCTGGCTTACCAGGGTACATGAACATTGCAAAATGGACATTCCCAACCCAGCCTGCTCATCCATAAACCCAGTGCTACCCCTCTGCCAAGGCCTGCTCCCTCTGCCCAGGAGTTCCCCCTCTCCCTGAACTCACCCATGTTACCCAAAAACTTGTTTTACTGTAACTCCACTCTTTCATTTGCATTGCTTCTGAAACAGGATTGTTAGGTGTGCAAACACCTCATACTAATAAATTTCTGCCTGCAGGAGACCTGTAGACAATTTGAAGCTGCCAATCAGACTCCCTGCTTAGGTTTAGCCAAAGAATCTATGAAATATTATATAGCAAATTAGAAAGTATCCCCCTCTCTGTCAACCAACCATCATTACCCCTTTCAAAACTAAATATATTCTGAAGTCCAAAGTAACACTGGGAAAGAGGAAATGCTCTTAGAGAAGAGCTGGATTAAGAAATAACAACTTCAGCTTCATGCTAGCAGAATAAACTTTTGCTTAGAAATTCAAGCAGATTTAGAGAAAGATTTTTCTGGCCAGCCCAGATTCCTTAAAATGCAGGCTAGAAAATGCATCACAATTCCAGAAATCCTCTCTGGTGCATTATCTTTACAAAACCCACTATGTTGCAATGACATAGCTTGAAGCAATTATTTTTAATATGGTAGACACTCTCCTGACCACTCTAAGTTCCAGAATAAACCATACACTTTTAAAAACAAATAAATAGATCAAAATGAACCTTTGGTAATGGCCCATGTGTTTTTTGATGGCCATCTCTCTGGATCAAAGATAGTGGCAGCTAAATTGGGTTCCACCAAATTAGAGTAGACCCCTTAATCATCTTTTTGTGTGTGTATTGTGAAAAAACTTGAGATTGCAGCAAGCTGACACCACTACTAATAAAAAACATAGGCGACTAAAAGCCTCTGGCACTATATAAACTTCTGAGCATTTTCTAAATTTCCTCTGTGTATTGCCATTTTTCTGCTCACTGTTTATTATCTCTACCTAAGTATCAGACTAACTGCAAAGTTTAAAAAGCAGAAATGACATGTTTTATCAATTTCAACTTAAGTCTTTATCTTCCCTGTCTTTCAGATACCAGCTACCTCATCGTTTCTCACCCATCCCGAAGATTTTGGCTGCAGCAGCCACAGTCCATTGAATAGCACGCTCCCCCCTGGGAAATCCTCATCTCTCCTACACTCCAGAATATCAAATTTAAAGCCTGAAAATGCTCTCAGTCACCTTTCCAAAGACAGAGAGCTTGATTTTTTTACAACAGAATCCATATAGGACAAAAGATCTCAACCTGTTGGTCTTTCAGGTCACATCAGCCTTTCCACTATATTTGTGAGGCTTAGAAACTCACTTTACAAAAGTAAAAATAAACTCTTGTGCAAATATTCCACTCTAAAGGCTGTGGCATTGAAATGGAAAAGGTGAAGTCAAAGCATAGAGTGCTCTGTAACTACCCAAATGAACTTCTGACATTCTGGCAGCAGAATATACTTTTCCCCCCAAGAAAAATGTAACTCTGTATTAAATACAGGTGAGTTTCTTCAAGATATACAAACTTAACCATCAATATGTGGTGTAATTTATTAACCAATAATAGAATGTCATGCCATACTTTTGAGCAGTTAAATCAAAATTGCTGACTCTGAAATGTTGAGGATGGAGGTTCCTCCTGAAGAAGACATTTCCTATCTCCCCTGATTGCAACAGGCACAGGTTCTGCTATTCATTGCACTGATGCTGCTACAGCCACATCCCAGTGGAAGAGGGCGAGATGTTACTGTACTTCATGAAGACAACAGTAAGTTTAGGAAAAAAAACCCAACAAAAACAAGAAGTTTTTATTTCTACTTCAAGAGACAATACTGGTGATCCCCTTGGAAATATCTTTTTCAGACAAAGGTATAGAGTTGATGATTTTAAACTTTCTTTAAATCCCAGCTGCAACCACTTGGTAACTATGAAACACCTAAGTCTCATTAAGGATGTGCAAGGAAGAAAACAGATGGACATAGATCCATTACCCAAAATATCCTAAAAGAGAACAGTTTCTTATTTAAATTGTTGCCTATTTTTCATAAACAATGACACGATGGATTTCTTCTCACCAGACTGATGCAGCACAGGCTGAGTTGAGGCCCCTAATGAAGGTCTTTGTTCGTTATCAGGAGAGGACAGTAATGAAGTTGAAGGGGGACTTTCTGTTGAAGATGATGTTGAAGGAGCTTGAGCTGACATGGTAGAAGAGGATGATGATGGAAGTTGTTCAGAACCATCTACTTCCATTGCAGTTTCTGATTCTCTACTAGGTGCCATGTTATTAGTAGCAGGAGCATCTGTCCGATTAGTCCCACCTTTGATTAAAAACAGAACAAAAAAGCAAGAAAAAGAGCTTGAAAGTAAACTTACTCTGCCTATAAAGATCCCTTTGCATTACCATCCTATGGCAAATAAATGTGCTCAGTTCTTCAGTGCACTAAAATTTTGTTTACACCTAGGAAAGGCTGATATCCCAAGCCTGCACATCCACTATAATCACAATTTCTGTTGTAATCGTTGTTGAAAGAAGGAAATCACCTCTGGAGCGTGACCTTCCTCGTCCTCGATTGCTCTGTGCAACTTCACTGGCCTCTTCAAACCACCTTGACAGCATGTCTGACATCCTCTGCATCAGAGAGACATTGGGACTCTGCTCCCCTGTAGAACAAGTAATGCTGAAGTTTTATCTACAACTTTACCAAAAAGGACCTTTGCCCCCTCATTTCTTCCAGGAATGGAGACCACCCCAACCCCTCTCCCACAAGAAACAGTTCCCTTCAGCCTGTTCCCAATGCCCCTGTCTATCCTCATTTCCACACTACAGGGATCCTCTGCTGGGATCCCTCATTCCCTTCCTGTGCCTCAAGCAGAGGAGCTCTGACTTTAAAATACAAAAAATGGAATTGTAACAGCCAAAGAAAACAGATTATAGGTGGTTAATGATGCCATAGGAAATATCATCAACAGGTTCCCAAAAAGGATTACAGAAGCTCACAGGCAATAGAACCACCTGCAGATTCTAAAGGAACAGATGGGATGATACCCCATCATGTTTCTAATCCAGTAATTCCAAATACTGGAGGAACACCAAAGACAGACTAAGGTAAAAGGACAGGCGTGTTCTCTTCCCTAAACAGCATCTCCTACTGCCTGTGTCAGGTACAGAATCCTAGACACTTTCATTCCAGCTCAGGAAAGCAGGAAAATGAGAACACCAGCACAGAAAATCTGGAAAGAGAAACTGTAGGCAGAAAAGGGAGGAAGATTTATGGCAACTAGAATCTAATACTTGGAACCCCACAGCTTGTCAGATTTAAACAGAAGCATATTATTAGTTGAAAAGAAAGATGAGGGGCAAAAAATTCTCTAACCTGCTTTGGTATCCCATTTTTTGATACCCAAGCATAGCTTCTGAAATGCTTTATTTACTAAAATCTCAAGCAATTGAGTAATATATCACAAACATGAAAATATAAGCATAAAAATTAGCCACCTTGTGTGACTAAATGACATTATAAAAATGAAAAGTATAATATTAGAATCCTATTGCTTTGAATTCCAGTCCCCTAATGTGACCATTAAAGAGTATTTCATTTGTAACTGTGATTGCATGTGAGGTGTGACTGGAAAAAAACCAAATAAATGCTGGTGTTAGTCCCTGAGCAATGACAATGAAAAAAAAGCTCTCCTTTACCTACATCAGCAAGTAACTGAAGCAATATAATTTTTCTAGTAAGAATATTTTCAATTTTAAAAGTCATTGTACAATAGCAGTTCTGTGCTAAACTCTAAACACCATCTTAAGGCTCGGCTGATTATTAAAACAAGGATAATCTGAAGCACATATTTTGGGAATACTTCAGAAAAAATGGAAAATAAAACCCAAACTAAACTAATACAAAAAATCCCAAGAAAACACAGCAGCAAAGACAACAACCCTCCCCCAAATGCAAATGTTTTTTACCATCTCTCTCTCTCTCACTCTCAGGCCTTGCTCTTGGCCCAGTATCTGACCAATCCCCTCTGAGGCGCAGACGTTTAACAGGAGGCTGACGTAACTGGGGGAGAGAAAAAAAAAAGAGAAAAAAGCATCACACAGCTATTTATGTTCTACAGTACAGGATTCTAAGCCTAAATATAAAATCTTAATTTTTTTAAGTCACCTAAATTCATATCTGGCACCAAAACACAGAATGTCAGCCTTATGTTCAGATCAACCTTGAATAAGCACAACACTTATCAACAAAATGTAGGAGTTTAAGCTTCAACAGCCCAGATCAATGACTCCCAGAACTAATGCAGATTTTATTTTATATTAACTTGTGTTAATTGAATCTTTCGATAGTGACCAATAATGATTAAGGTTTTCTTGAATTCAGCAGAAATATTCACCTCTTCACACTAAAACCTATATGGGAGCTTCAGCTGAATGAAATGTGGACTTGCAATTAAGGAAAAAGAAAAAAAAAATCAGACATTTTTTTAAAAAAGGAAATTTTATGCAACTAAACCCCAGTTTATTTTTTAACCTATTTTCTTTTTAATTTTTATAACACTTTTTTTGCAGCAGGAAGTATAAAACAATCACAAAATGGGTGGTGTTACTTTCAGCAGCTTCAAGGGAAATGGGGAATGCTTTGCTCATTTAGAAAGGCAGGTTAGAGTTTGAAATCAAGTGTATTGGCTGGATATTTCTGGCCTTAACAACAACAAAAAGCCAAACAAAAAAACCAACACAAACAAAAAAACAAACAAAGAAAAACAACCCCAAAAAACCCACAAACCACCAAACACAACAACAACAAAAAACCCCAAAACACACAAAACAAAAAACCAACCAAAAAACCTCAAAAAAACCCAACAAACAAAAAAACCCNNNAAAACAAAAAAAAACCCACCAAAAAACCCAAAAAAACCCCACCAAAAAACAAACCCCACAAAAACCCACAACCCAAAACCACAAAAAAACCCACCAAAAAAAACCCCACAAAAAAACCACCCACACAACAACAAACAAACCAAAAAACACCAAAAAAAACCCCAACCAGCAAAACCAACCAACCAACCCAGAAATTGTGCTGACAATTTTAACTAAATTTACTGTGGTGAAAGCATATCAAAGTGTTAACTTTTGTGACTCCACCAGCAGAGTTAGGAAGAAGTCTTTACATTTCTTCTACTCTACACAACCTTAAGCCAGGCTGAAATAAAGATACCCAAGCAGCAACTCTTTTAGGGATAACAAGGACAAAGAAGAAGGATTTAAAAGCATAATCATGCTGTATTGCTTTCTCATCTCTAAGAGAGGGAAATCAGACAAGAAAGAAAACCAGACTGACAAAATATTGTAAACAAATACATAAATAAGTATGTATTAAAAATATATAATTTTTGTGACAATCTACTTGCCACACCTCAGCCTATGACCAGCCACATTACCTTGATATTAGTTTAAAGGGAAATACAACTGATGGTATTTCTTGTGTGCTGCAAGTTAAAAAACATAAAACATGAAAGGAGGGCATCTTAATCACTTGCCTCTTCCCTTCTCTCTTCAGCAGAAGGGACTTTTAGTTCTCGTGCTGTGTCATCCTTGGGATCAAACAAGTAAATGTAATCTGAGGAGTAGCTCACAAGGATCTCTTGGCCATCTTCACTGTAACACAGGGATGTTACCCTGCAGGATTTGTTGTTGAGATGAGGAGGGACAAAACGTGCCACCATTCCAACAGTGCCCCTGCCAGCATAATTCCCTTTATTGGGGGGAAAAAAAGGGTTGGGGGGACAGAGGAGGAAGAAATAAATTACACACTTACTATCCCAAATTTTCAACAGCTTCAATAAACCCCTTATATAGCATCCAACATAAGATACATCAGGGAAAAACTATGTATCCTGTACTTTCTGCAATAATTTTGATCTGAAGAATGACATATCAGATTTTATAGTCTTTTATATTTTAGTTTACAAATGCTATGTACATTACAAAAAAAAAAAAGGTGAAAATACACACATGAATAAATAAATGTCTCACATACCCACCACATGGTCTTGTATGGATGCTATCTGTCAAATGTAATACAAATGGAAATTCTTGAACCAAAAAACACTTACAAAACAATAATGCAAATCTGTATCTGTACACAAATGAGAAAGGAATTCCTTACATGAAACTTGGAAAATTTAGGGCATACATCTCTTTTCTACCCATTTCTTTTTTAAATACTAATTTTTCTTCAAGACATATTAATACTGTCACTTTGAGACTGCAGAGCTATATACTACATTGGACTTACCATGTTTTCCTGATCACTCACCTCCAATCCAAACTCTAAAACAACCTTAAATTCTAGAATTACAAATTTGTGAACAGATGAAAGTTACCTAAAAGAAGCTCTAACACTGAGAAAAACAGACTGTCCCAAAACCTCCTCATTTGACATGTAACTGTTTCCTACATAGCAGAAATGATTAAATGGAAATCAAGTTTGCTCACTAAACAAGGACTAACTGACCTCTTAAAAAAAAATAAATCAAAAAACAAACTCTACACAAACCCAACCATGCAACAGACCATTATGCAATTTTTATTTTTTTTTTAAATCAGGCTTCAAATTCTTGATTTTTCTCTCCCTGGCTTTTTGGAATCCTGGAATCATATGTTTCAAGACAAAATAAGAGACTTTACAAAAGATCTTTTTTTGCATTCAGTATACAGTACATTTTAAGATGCATGAAGTGATTAGCTTTACTTCCTTGAAGATTTCTGCATTAGCAAATATGAGAGTGAAATGACTCTATTATTACAAACCATAGTTCCCAGAGAAGAAAGCTACACTTCTGCAGTGTTACACTTGAGTCATTCACCACCTATTTTGAAAATAACCTGAATTTGGCACTGCCAAGTGGTAGAAATGCTCACTGCACAGTGTGGCTCCTACCTGTTGCCCTTGTGCCAAGCATTCTCCTGTCATAGATCCTCACTGAGCTGTCAGAGCAGCCCACAGCCAGGTAGTAGGGGATGGGTGGACAGATAGCAACAGAGGTGGCAGCACGACGACAGTTTATTAAAATGTCCTGGAACACACAAAAATGCAGCATTGAAATATCAGCTCTGAACATTTGAAGTATAATTCTTTTTCTTTGTTTCAGGACATGGGCTCCTCCTTTAGTCAAGGAGATTTTGAGAAAGGATGCTCAAGAACACAAGGCTGCAGGTAATTCTCAAGGCTCATTTCTTGCCTCCAGTTTTGCACTCTACATTATTCATGTAAACCAGACCAAGAGATTCAATTTCAACATACAAATCTTTTTTACCATATCTGAAGCCTCACACCAAAGCTTATAAAATAAGAAATGCAAAAGGAGATACTAAAATTAAAAAAGGAAAATAAAAAAAGACTTCCCAAAATTTTATTGTTTCTTGGGAAACATACGGGCATCTCCCTCAATGACCCTGAAATCTATTATTTCTAAAAGCTTTACCAAAATGTTTGTGTAATGCACAGCTGTACATTTAGGTAATATTGATTAAAAGATTATTATTATTGCTATTAATATCATTATCATCCTCATAATCTTTATTAAAAGGTTCCATTCTTACATCTTTACAATCTTCCTTTGTGCAACTTGTTTTGATGCGAGTATCAAACCATCTCACAGTGCCATCCTCACCACAAGAGAGAAAAGTGTAGGGATCATTTGGTACTGTCATAATCTGCTCAAAAGAAAGAAAAAAATAAGATTATTAGTATCTCCAGAACTAGCACTAAGTTAAAAAGAAAAGCATCAATATTTGGAGCAGCAGTAAGGACTCAAGTCAAGCTTTCCAGTGAAGTAATGAGAAAAACTGAAAAACTGATGATGTTCCTTCATTTTCAAGAAGAGGTTTGAACTGTTGAAGTCAAAGGAAGCTTTTAAATGTCACATAAGATTAAATATCTATAGGTCAAGGTTTACAGTTGTTTCTATTAACACACAACATACATTTACTGCAATGACTTTTTAGATAACTCAACAGTTTGCTGCAACAATTCAATAAAAGCTCAGTTTATTCTCTATCAAGTAATAGGAGACAATTACAAAGTCCTCAGAAGTCTGAATGCCTTGAAAATACTAAATGGTTTTTATTCCCATTAGGCCATTCCTTTACATCCTAGGTAGTTCCCTGCAGCAAGTCTGCATTAAAGGCTGTTACCAAGATACCTCCTC
>VZTR01014624.1:393514-414326 GCA_013400775.1 Chaetops frenatus | reverse complement strand
CAGTTTGGGTTCATATCCTGCTCCTGTATTCCCCATTTCCATTACTGCCCATTTGGAAAGAGAAATTATGACATGGAATTACTGGGGTATTTATTACATAGATATGTAACACTTTTTATTGCAAGAAGCAAATAATTTGTACTGCTCTAGGGAAGGAATATGATAGAATCGTGAGAACATGAGTGACACGGAAAATGTAAATAATTTTCCATGGATCTTTACTGTACAGGAATGCCTTAAACTAATCAGTCAGATGATACACATGGCACTTTAATGAAACTGGAAATCATTGTCATGGAATGTTTTAAATGCCAGAAGTGGAAGGATATACATATTCATCAAAGTAAAATGAAAAATGATCAGAAACAAAGGTGCAGCTTCCACCTCCATCTGCCCATTAAAATGTGATGTGTTCTCCAGAACACACATCAGGTACTGTCTGCTTGCCCTGCCTCAACTTCCTTCAAAAATAATGTGCTGGCCACTTTCAGGGCCAAGTTATTGGGCTCCCCTGAGCTTTGGTATGACCTTGCATGGCTACTCCTATGATTTTATAACTCTGGCTGTCAATCACCAAGAACCACACTTTCAACTAGCCCCCAGAACCATCTATCATTGAAATAACCTGTCCTGACAATGGCTGTACTGTAAAATGCTGTCAAACATTGCACAGTACTACAGTGAGGGCAAACACACAACCCAACTGTGTTTATTTTCATCTACACTTCCTCTCAGGCAGAAAAATATTATCATTGCCCTAAAGAAACCAAAATGTTAATGTAAGAATACAGGAATAGAAACAAGAACAAAACACTGAAAAAACAAGGAAGCTACTAAAAAATTTAAAGTCATGATGTGAGAAAGAAAAGTTAGCACAAAAATTAAACAAATTGAGGGGGTGGATGTGTATATTTATGTACAAACCCAAAATCTGAAGGACAGCAAAGCATAGAAAACACTGAAGATGCAAAGGGGAGACAAAATTATCTAAATTGCAGCATCACAAGCCTACACAAGACATCAATCATTCTCTTCCCAAATTCCAATTTCATTGCAATGATTGCCTTAGTTGAGCAATTTCAATACACCCTGCCCAGATCAAAGCTGGTTCAAAAAAAAAATCCTGAAGAAAGATAACATAACCAAATGTGTACTACAAGGTCTGTAACTAAAGAGGCTTTTTTATTCTGTACCCAATCACCTTCTGGATATTACTGACAACAAATAACTCAAAATGTAACAAAGTCTTTCAGTGAAAAAAGCTTCTTTTGGGTTTTTTTCAGAGACTTTCCAGTCAAGACACATAGTGTTCAGTAGAATCTACTGACCAACACTGAATAACCCCAATAAATTTGCATCTGCATCACTAAAAGCAAACACTCAACAAGAGCAGAACAAAAAAAGAAGTTCTCGTCTCATTCCATGGCAGCAAATTCACTATTAAAATATAAAGCAAAATGAGGACTGGCCAGAAAATTGGCATTTATTTTGAAAAAGCTACATATTGTACTATCTGTACTGCCACTCAACATCCAACTAATAGCAAAATGTAACAGTTACTACTCTCAGGGTTTGGAGACCTTGGGAAAAGGTGTTGAGCCAAAAAAAAAGGATACATCAAACACAAATGACAGACAATTACTACCAAGGTAAGGAAAGTCAAAGGCTTTGTAATTAGCTTTTTTCCATTAAGAACTCTACACTATTAACTGTATCTAATTTTATTTGTCACTCATCTAGCCTTGCAAGGTGGCAGTGGGCACCTTTGATTCATTAGTCAATAAATCAGATATAAATTTACTATATAGCAGTGCAGCCAATCCTTAAAAAACTGAAAAAGCAAATTCCTCACTTCCATGCAAAGTAACATCAGAATGAACTCTTTTGTGAACAGAAGAGATTAAGAGAATACAAAAATAGAAGAAAAGAAATACAAATGGCTGTAGATATCCAGAATACCAGGAATATCCCGGAAGCAAGGAAGGGGGTGAAAAAGGCAGTGCTTTTCATCTGTGGAGGACAAGGTAAAAACTGTATTTCTAATAAAACACAAACTCCCTATATTGGTTTAAGCCTGGCTTTGAGGACTACATCTTGCTCCCAAGTTCCATCCTGAAGGAGATGAATGCCATGATGGATGCTGTTTTTTAATTGACCTGAATGCCTATACATAGAAATGCACAATTATTCCTTCAGGTAATCCTCTTTACTTTAAAATGTATGCTCGATCTGCATCCTGCATTTCAACCTTCCTCAGCTTTCATAGGACCACAATGGGAAGAAAATAAGCCATATTTTTACTGCAATTCAATATGGTTTAGAGTTGCTTTATCCTCTACTTTCCTCACACTTCATCACTGCTAGTCCAGATTCCTTCTCTTTCAACATTTCTCCTTTGGATCTAATCACTTCATACAGAACAGCTCTCATAACTCTTGTGTATTTCCTCATCTTCTTAAGCTCCCTTTAGAGCTAACACACACATACAAATGATCTTACTGAATTTGACCATGTGAACCTCGTTGAAAGAGGCAAATCCTGCCCTGGAAGGATGATAAGGCTACAAGCAGACATCAATAATTCTGTAGAACCAATTCAATTACTTCACACACTACTGCTAGAAATTGTGTCTTCAAACCAAGGAGGAAAAAGGACTGTTTCAAAGACAATTGTCCCTGAACTCTAAGGTGAAAATACTCAGATTTTAAACAAAAAGGTGCTATGGTAATATTGCTGTTATAAAATCATAGATACGTGAAGTAATTCATAGACTATTCCCTTCTTCACAGATATCCTGCCTGGGTATGATTATACACACAGTTTTATCTCCCACAGGATCTCTCTTTTGTGTAGCAGGTAGGAACTTGGACTTCACTTTTATCCTCAATTAGTAAAAAAATTTCTTGCCTTAAGTAAGTTGTCCACCGTGTCCAATTACACAGCACGCTTTATATAGAAAATATAAGTCACAGCTTATTCAACAGAACAATGCAAAAGTTCTTAAAAACACCAATCAACCAAACAGCAATCACAGAAAAAACCCCAAACCCCTGCCATCCACCCAAAAACCAAACCCAGAAACACCCTTTAATAGGACAATATGGCATTCATTCCCCACATTCAAAATGCCTGCTGAAATAGCAGTTGTGGGAAGAAGAAAAAAAAAAAAAGTCTAAATACCATTGATGGTAATAAGCAGTTTAATCAGTATGAGCACTGTCATTTCACTGACTTGCAATTCACAGATTTTTTTTTTTTTGAAAAAAATAGTAAAAAAACATACTGAGTGGCTGTTAGCCTTAAAAGATTATTCCTTGCAAAAGTCCATACACTAAATGAGGTAAAAACTCCCAACAGCCCATTCTTTAAAGGTGGAGAGTTCTGAGCAAATTTAACTTCTAAAGACATTTTTTCAAACTGTAGTTATTGCAATACTGTATTTAAATACTGTAGTATTTTAAACACCTGAAAATAATGCTTTAAGTTTGCAATTAAGGCATTTTCCACCCACTAAAACAATTAGGCCATATGTTAAAGCATATTCTCAAAGCTAACACAATCAAATAAAAATTAATTTTCACATACATATCCATCAGGTAGATCCAAGCAACACCAACAGCCAATACCAAATCTGCAATTTCTGCTACATAACAGAGGCAGATAATTGAAATAGAGATCAGTCACTTAATTTTTAACAAGTAGTGAACAAATATTGTTTTCCTGTCTTCTGTTTTAATAGGAAAAAAATGCTATTCTTACAAGAAAATATAGAAAAAATAAATTAAAAAATCCAATCAACTTCAGGAAAAGAAACTTGTAAAATTTCACCTTAAGTGACTGAGGAGATGAAAAATTACTAGAGAAAAAAAAGGTAAGTAAAGTATCACTGTTACAATCTTAAATATAAAAATTAATAACTACACATAGAATCATAGAATTGTTTGGGTTGGAAGAGAGCTTACATCATCATTCTTGTAACATTTCTTAAAAAAAAAAAGATAAATGTATACATTTGTTTCATTACACCAACACCTTCTGTACCAGAACATTAAATTTATAATGTAGTCAGCAGAGGAAAAGTAGCTCACATTTTATTTACAGCAATTCTAATCCTTGCCTTTCCCAGACTTTACAGGTTCACAAAAACACAGGCACATCAAAATTATACTTCTGATCTCAAGAAGGCTGGATGTTAACAACACTTGTTCCTTAAAACTACTACTGTTTTAGTTAACAATTATATCACTCCTTAATTAAAATTACAAGCAACTCAAGCTAAAATAATCCTTACATTTGAACAGCTTTAGAAATACACATGTTAAATTATGAAAGTTACACTTATATTTTCATTTTTTTTAATAGAATACTTTCATTTTTCAGATATATTGTACAACGAAGACTTTAACAACCATGAATATCTGCTCTGTTCCTCAAAGGTAAAATGGCAGCTTCTTTGTCCTGAATCTAGTTGAGGTAAGAACTTTTATTTAAAAGGATATATCTTAAAATATTTGGACCACTTTCAAAAAATAGTAATTAAATAAGCAATATTGCAAGTTATGTTATTGCCTTTCAGGAAGGTTTATTTCTGTTTTTATTGTCCCTTTAAGTTAATATGTAGCACTTTGTAGCACTTGATGACTTGCTTTTTAGAACTGGAAAATAAAACATTCAGTACAGTAATAAAGCTTTAAGCCAGCACAGAGTAACAAAAGACTTCATTTCAAGGTTTAAGATGAGTCCTAATTGGAAGGGAAGAATATGTTTAACTGGCAGGAGAGATGAATTTATTCAGCAGTAGACACATCATTAAGATACAGGAATGGGATTTTGTTTTGCTTCAAAGGTAAAGCCTCAGATATCTAAGAAGAAGCAAACAGTCAGAGAATTCAGATCTCAGCAAGCAGAGTGGTCCTGCTCAGCTTTAATATACAAATATCTTTGCCTTTTTAAGCTAAGGGACTGTTACCATGGCAACAAAATCACAATTTAACAGTTTTTAACAAACAAAAAAGCAACAAGTGACTTACACATCCATCATGCACATTCAAAGTTGCTTCAAGTTTTAATCTTTGGATAAATTCTCTTCTCCCTGTGAAGAAAAATACCAATTACATAATTCTTAAAAACTGAAGCAGTTAAGAGTCTGCCAATGACCATCCACAGGTAAAAACCTAAACAGTAAAGAACCAGAATATAAATTTAAATCTTGAAACAATTCATATGGTTCTCATTTTACAAATCCTAAGACAAGTATGACATTTGCTGGTTCTTCTACCACCTCTAATAAGACTCCAGAAATGGCAAAATGAACATTTCACAGGTTTGCAAGCTGATGTCTCCTCTAAATCTAATAGCAAGAAAACAGAAATTAATTCTATGGTTATTTGGCTCACTTAGCTGAGAGGGAACAAGAACAACATAGTTCAAGATGTACAACCCTTGCATTTGGAAAATTAACATTTAAGACCAGTAACATTCCATTTCATAAAAATTATGTGACAGGAAGAGATGAAGGATGAAGATGAAATATTTACATGCATGTATTTCACACAAGGCCCCAGGAACTTTTAAGTATTTATACTCTATATACAAACTGATTTACCACTCCACTCAAAAACACTACTGGACTAAACACATGAAGAGTGAAAAATAAAGTATATTGACAAAAATGTGGTCTTTTCCTGAACTAGATGTTTAAACACATGGCTCCAACTCTCAGGTTATACTAGACCTAATATTCTCCAGAAAGCTCTTTCAGAAAAGAAAAATACCACTAAATCTAATATTTTTAACTTCAATCCCAAAAGCTCTTATACTCAAGGACCATTACACCTTTTTTTATTCTGTGTTTGTACATCTCTCAGAACAAAATTCCGAGTAAAAGCATCAGACTGTAGGCCTCTGCCAGGTTGCATTGTTTTCAAACATGCAACTATGAAATTCATTCAAAATTAACCTAAAGAAACCTAGAATCAGGAAAAGAACAGCAACAGAATCCACATCTGAAAAATTCTACATTTCTGAACTTGCTTTGGTTCAGCTCAAGGCAGAACCATGTCAGAACTCAGGGTTGCCTCTGGCAATGGAGCACAAATTTTGGAAAAGTAGTTTCCCCTCTCTGCACTTGCTTCCTCTGAAAGCTTTTTATTTCTCCCATATACTCTCCAGCCCTGAAAGAGAACCCCTGATATCCACACCTGGTCCCTCACAAGCACCTGGCTGGAAGCAGGCACTGAGCATCCCTGCCCTATTCCCTCCTCAAAGGCCAGGACACCCTTCCAGCAGCACCTGCAGCCCCCATCCAATGTTGATACAGCTTTCCCTCCATCAAAAGGTCTGGGTTTGATACCTCAGTTTTGCTGGAACTAGAAGCCACCTCCAAAATTCAAAATTGCTCATAACACAGCTTAAATACCACATTAGATGAAGATCATACTTCAGCAAAATATTTTTTCTTTTTCAACAGGAGGTACTTAAGTGGGTGAAACAGTTATGAAGTGCTTGCACTTAAAGCACACCTGAGCCAGCTGTAAAGGCATAAAAACCAGACTTCTCTCATGCCCCAGTTTATAAACATTGAAGTTGAGACATCTCAGGTGCTACAATTTCTGTTAACCATATATATGGATATATGGAATAACCATAATTAGAGGAAGATTAAAAGAATGACATCTTATGCACCATGCTCTACTAGCAGGAATGTATGTATTCTCCAGCTGGGAACACACATCTACCTAGTTCACTGTTCTTTCTTTACCACTCTTCCTTACCCATTTCCCCCCCGCCCAGGAACAGACTTTGAACTTAGGTTCTTAATGGTTGGTTTATTGTACCTTTCAGTGAAACCCTATTATTTTTACAGATCAAATGATTTCTGTGTTTTCAATCAAGATTCCTACTTTCAAGTTAATTTGATTTCTTCAATTGCTTGTAAGTAAATGTGAATGTTCAGGTGAGAAACATCACCTGCTGCATGCTTGGGTATCACTTGGCATAACAGAAACTCAGCAATTTGCTTCTGGGGTGCTCCTGTAATGCAAAATATAGAGCAGTAATCCACAACCTCCAATAGGATAACTTCATTAAGAATTGTATACTCTATAGGCCAACACAAAATACAGTGTTTGCCAGACCCATCACACTTTCACTGCAGAACAGAAAAATCTGACAGCAGTGAATGATTGTTGGACATTGCAGCAGGTGCATAAAACATATCTGGAATGAGGTGATGTCTGTAGAGCAACAGGCAGGTGCTTGCTGAGAATCCTCTGTACACACATATACCAAAGAGGATTCAAACTAATTCTTAAAAACAAACAGAGCAACAGATTCTTCTCCTTCCTGTATGCTCTGGTTTTAATCCAAATCACTTGAACCAGCAAGTAAGAAATAATAACTGTGTTCTAATCACATCTTCAGTTGCAATTTTTATTTCCTTAAAGAAATCTGTTGACAAAATAAGATATGAACAACTTGTTATTGGTAAATAAGGATTTTTTGGTCCTAATAAGAACACAGTATACATACAAGTGTCAGTAAACTTGAGATGCAGACATAAGGTGTTTAATGCATTCAACACTTGGCTGTTTAAAACATTTTTAAAAAATTATTAGGATTGCATATATGATTCATTATATTCGTTATATTCATTAGTTATTTATCCTTTCATCACTTTTTATCTAAATATTTGAGAAAGGAATTAAATGCAAACAAAATTACAACACTTAAATAGTTTCTATATTCCCTAAAGGAAAAAGGGGGCGAGAGAGAAAACAGTTAAAATATTTTGCCTTCAAGCCTCCTCTTATTTGATTAATTACTAAATGCAGTAAGACAACTGAATGGATTGTTTGTAGTCTATCTGATCATTCAAAACTAGAAACATCAGATCCTAAGTGGTGTTTTTACTCTAAAATAAAAACCTGAAATACTTGAATGAACTAATCTGAAGAAAATACTGCCTCTGCTTTTGCTGTTGTTAAAAGCTGAGCAAAGTCAGTGAATCCGTGTTCCTTGTACTTCAGCAGTGGCTCCCAGAGGTTCAGTTGGTTTGATAAAAATGTTCAGCAGTAAGTACTAGAATTTGTCACTTGAATATTTTTGTCACTGATGCATTTTTATGACATTAAAAGAAACCAAACCAAACCAAACCAAAAACAAAAACAAAAACCAATTCCTCTTGGTTTGTTTTGTTTTTACTCTTGAGGAGCATCTCAGCTCTTATTGCTAGACATCCTAACAGTCAGACTCTCCATGTCAAGGGCTCTGCTCTCACAGGTGATGAGAATCTTCACAATCTTTAATTCCCATTCACCTAATCCAAAGGCTGCCTGTTCCCTCCACCTTCCTACAAAGGCAGCCCTCCTGGCCCCCCGTTCAGCTATGATGAAGGACAAAACCCAAGCTTTTAACAAAACCCCAGAAGTACTTTTTTCTTACAGTAACAGCATCAAGACCTCTGTCATGTTTAGATTTTCCCCCCTCCAATACTGAGTACAGGCTCTCAAGCCAGAAACTATTTATTTTTTCCCCTTAACTCTGTAGTACCCCTAGAAGTACAATAATTTAATTCTGTGACAATGCTTCAATATATTGTTTCCTATATTCAAATACGGCCTAGGACATGAATCAAGTGATCAAGCTGTCATCACCAAGGTTATCTCACTGGACAGTGGAACACACACGGGGTTTGTTTCAAAACTGCTAAGGTGAATTTATCAACAAGAATGTGATAAATCAAAACAAAACAAAAAAAAAAATGCCCTGGTAAATTTCAAATGGCTGTGATGACCTCCCAGTGAAGTGTTTACATAGCTGAAATTTGGAAAGCTGTCAAGCTAATGCTCCACCCACCCATTTTCACTAGGTATGTACCAAGTGAAGCCTCAAGTTTCAGTGCCACTCTCAGTACAATGATCAATGATATTTTCAGTTTTCAGCCATCCACCCATTCTCATCAAACATTATGCACAACTGAAGCCTCAAGGTACATTGAAACTCTCCATGCAGTGATCAATAATGTTTTTAGTTTATATTAAGCTGGAGACTAAGGGGCCATTCTACGTATAAAAGAAGCCTCAACTTGAGTAGTTCGTAATACCAATTTAAATATGGGAAAGTAGGTGAAAGAGAAGCTGCAACTGTTTCTTTGTAACTATATTTCTTCAAAACATCCACTGTGCACAAGGTCAAACCAAATACTGCCTTGCAACTCCCACCTGGAGAATTATCCAACCTGGGTGTCTGGGCACATTTACAGAGCTCTAATCTCACTTCAGGGAGCAGTATCAAAATACAACAGCATCTCTTGTACTCCCCACTCACAGTCGTTATGACACCATTTAGGCCACAATCCTCAGTTTAGGAATTGCTGATCAGGTGCTTTCTATGTGCCTGTTTTGGCACAGAGACACACATACCTTTCTTTTGTAAGCAACTTAGTCAAAGCTGCCTCAGAACTGATGACAGCAGACAACTTAAACGCTTCGAGCATGTAAAACCTTCATATATTTAAAACTGCACTCCAGAATTTCCCATTGAAGAAGTACAGATCATTTCATGGTGAAGGTTTAGCTTTAAACCACACTTGTGCTCTACAGAAATTTAACTAAACTTTGATCCAAAGCAGCACCAACACAGTATGAGATGTTAAAAGACAGCCCTTATTCAGTAACAGACCCCATTTATCAAATGAACACTCATTTATATCAAGCTGGCTCTTTGCAAGGCCAAGTCCCTCTGCGCTGGCTTGCTGTGACATTTGGAATGCCCCAGTTTAAAGCTGAAATGGAGCCAGCATCTGTTCCCAATGCAGAGCACATGTTCTCCTGCACTCTGAGCACATTTCAAAACTTCTCCTGGTTTTCCAGGGTGGAGTTTAGGCATTTCTGAAGAAACTCCACTGGTATACAGTTTATTTTGCTGGATCTTGTGCTCTACAAGATCCTCTACCTCAAACTCTGCATCATGATGTAACTTTTGATCCACATCTCAACACATTTTTTCCAGCAACCAGAATTCTCCATATACCAGACAGTAAACAGGACTATACACAAGATTCACTGAATTAACTTTTGTCAACGTAAGTTAAAATTCTTAAAGATGAATTAAAACCTTAAAAATCACTTGTTAGCTATGTAGGCTGACACGGGCCCCATTTTATAGTCATTGAAACTGTGACACAGGAAACTCAAAGCAATTTATCAAAGGAAAGAGTGAACCAGCAGTACAGCCAGAAACCAAATCCATGGGTGTGGCCTCCAGTCCTTTGAACAGGGCCCTGTGTTATATTTCTTCACTCTTCTGCAATACTGTAAAAATGCCAAAAAATTAAAACTCTTGGTTCTGTCAATATTTAAAAGACTACCTTTCAAGAGACTATGATCAACTACTTCATTATGGTTTAAATTCAAAACAGATAGATTATTCTCTGTTCTTAATGATACAATCACAAAACCCGAAAGCGTGTACACTTCAAAGAAACCACAAAATATTTTGTCTACAAGAGACTTCTTTGTCATTCTAATATGTCAGAGCTTTGCTACTAAACAGCCAGCATCAAACAACTTGGTGCTAATCAAGCCTTTACTCAAATCCTAAAATAGGCTTAAGTAATGAGCTTTAGGTATTAAGAAACACAAAACTTTCAGATATTATAACACCAAGACAGAAGCTACATAAGACAGGACACTATGCCCTCAATTATAAATCAGCATGTCTCATGGTGAGTATATTAATACAAAATCTGATCTCAAAAAAACCCCTAAAAATCACAAAAAGAGATCTGCTGAAGCTTAAAAAGTAGTTCAGCAAAGTTATACATTTTAGGGTAATAAATACGCATTTTGGAAAATACTCCTGTTTAGGTTTGCTTCTACAGAAGCTGCAAGAATAGGTTACTATGGGTAAGAGCACCCTTAAGAAGCGTTTGCAGTAGAAGCAATGGCTGTAATTAACTTTGAAACATCTTTTGGATACTGAAAGTATCCACTCCCAAATATAAGCCTCCACTGGGCCCGATAACTGGTAAGGTTACAAGCATTTGGGCTTTAAACCAATGTCTTTAAGGTATTCTCAGTGACAAAAATGTGGGATACAAGTACCTTTCTCAGAGAAGGCAATTTATTTGTGCTGTACTGACTGGTGCTAAGTGGATTTCATTCCCAAGTACACCACATTCTGACAGATATCCCTATACTTCCCCTTACACTACCCAGACTAAAGTCTTCTGTATTGTTCTTGCCACAGATTGCAAGTGGGGTTTTGTGACAGGAGAGAAAAAAAGCCAATTTGCAGCAATTTTGATATTTATTCAATCCTTTAAAGTAGTCCAATGATCAAACACAAACTACTTGCTGAGACAAAAGGCGCTTGAAATTTTTATATTGTGCCACAAATATTTCTAATTTCTACAGAGCAGAGGACAAAATTCATGTGACAAAACTAAGAGAAGCTCTATCTGTGTACAAGATAACACATACCACCTTACTCCTCTCAACAGAAAGCTATCTGACATAGCTTAAGTGATTAACTGGATGTAGGATTAACTACATGCAAAAGCTTTTGCTGTTTTCTCCACCAGCACTAAAATAGGACTCCCAAAGAAACACCTCGAAATTCTAAAACAGATACCAACACAAAAAACAATAGTTACCAGATCAAGAAAAAGACACTTGTGCCCTGTTTTCTTCTCCAAAGAAAAATCAAAGGAGGCTGCTATTAACTGAAGGCAAAGAGAAATATGCTTGCTGGAGGATTGCTGGAAGCTGGAGTAAACAGCATTACTGTAGGTCTCAACATATCTTAGGAAACATTTTCCTTTGACTTTGAAAAGTCTTTATCCTAAACTGTTATGTGGACAGCAATGTTGAATATCTTCTTATAAAAATGACATCAACATAATAACCCAGAGAATCCTTAACAACACTTGGGGAAACACAAAACACACATCATCAGGGCACTCTGCTTTATGTTCTCAGGTCCTACGGATGAGTGTGACTCCCAAGGTTAATTAGGAGCTCTACTTTCCAGCGAGAGAAGATGGTACCTAAGAAGCTGAAATACTGTGTTGCTCCACCCCAGTGCAAAGTTAAAATTGCTCATGGCAGAACCAGGGTCTCTCACCTCCAAGCACTCAGGCAAAATGAGCACTGGAGCATGCAGAATCACTAGGGGAAGGGAAGGAAAAGTGGAATCTGTTTAGAAGAGGAGTGCATTCCTAGCAGGAATGTCCCCTTTCTTTCAGATGAGGAGGTGTGTGCCCCTCCTGCTGCCAGTCCTGCCATCACCTTCCTGTGCCTGCCAGAGGCTGCTGCTTCTCCCACTCTGCCAGCAGGACTAATCCCAGGAATTCCAGACAAAGGCTCTGGGTGAAATCAAAGCCTACTATTTAAAGTTGTTTAAGCTAACTTGATACTCATTTTTAAACAGATTAAGAAGTGATTATACAGAAGCTTACCAGCATATCTACAGACATGGCTCCAAGCAAAAAAACCCACGGCCTGCCTTTCCCACAAGGGGAACTGAGCACTTGGGCAGCAAGGAACTGAATTAAGGCATTTAACATTCTAATTTAACATACCATTTAATCCTGGATAGAACAGGAATTGTACATTGCTGGGTTTGTTTGGGGGAACTCGGGAATAGATATACAGATACTGTAACAGGTATAGGTCATAACCCCTTAAGATTACAAATGTAAACACCAGGAAACTGCCCAGGATTAGAGTTTAAAGATAGATTACATCAAAAGTTGAGCTCAAGTAGAAAGCTGAGTCTTGATAGTAGATGACTATTAAGTTAACATTGTATTGACATAGGTTAAATTATCACTGAGTATTTAAAAACAAATGGGGGAAAAAAAACCCTTACTTTAAAAAACTACATTGGCTGTTGCATTAAACTATGTGCATTCATCCTAGATTTAAAAAAATGTTTAACTCCAAAGACTTTTTATAATGAAGAGAGTCCTGAGGACATAACAGTATTTCTAAAATAAAACTAAATTAAAAAGGAACCAGATTTTTACCTCATTTCCTAGAAAGGTAAATAAAAGGAACACACTGCAATAGCTGTAACAACAAAGCCATGCAACCTAAATAAAGAGGTGGGTTTGGTTTAATAGTTTAATTGCAATAGTTTTTTTATATTGGTGAAGTTTCAGTAGTTCAAAAAGGGTTGAACAAACACTGATGGCTCAGAACACATGAAGTTCACAGGGAAGAGGAGGGACAGATTCTCATCTTCCCCATGGCAGCTGTTAAATAGACAGCAGTCAGCATTAATGACACATTCCATTTTCCCAGAGGAAAGCCTGCAAATCCTTGAAGAACAAGACAAGGAAAATAAGGGGATATTAACATTCACTGATGTGACTCAGATTCCATCTCATGATATTCACATTCAATATTTAATGATTCAACACACACTAAAGCACTTGGGACACATCTGAATCAGCAGCTCACTAAGCCCCAAAGACACAAAAACACCGAGACTTGCACTCAAACAGTGAAAATTCCAGCTTTGTTCAAAGGCTGGCATAGTTTGTGTCTGAACTGATCCTTTTCCTTAGTGCCAGGACAGGACTGGTCTCAAGTGTCAACAGGTTCTTGATACATGATCAGTTATATCCCACTGGACTATTTTGGGGACACTCAAGGATGGAAGATCAGGAATCACATGCAAAGTCACAAGAACTCACAGAGTTGCAGTGCAACATCTTGGAAGTGACTGAACACAGACTGAACACAGCAGGTTTAATGGTCTGCCCTAATGCAGTTAATGGAAGCAATCCAACTGGAAGAAAGCTACAGAGGAAAAAAAACTAAAATAAATAAATGAAGGAGAGATCTAAAGGATCTCTCACATCACTGCCTCATCCCAAAATACAAATCCAGTACATGCTGTACACGACTTGTTTTTGCAGCAAGAGACAGCTTTCATGTATCCAAAGCTCATTATTAGAAGATCAAGGTACAACTTAACTAGGAAGCTGTCTGAAACACCCAGTATCAAGGCACAGGCAGTTATTTACAAAGCAAACACATTCCCTGTACAAAGATAGTCTTTAAAAGCACACAATGTAAATACAATTAAATATTGCAATCAAAAATGAAAATATATTAGAAGTGCACACAAATGTCTGCAGTTTCCAGCTGTCTGCAGGAGAACACCGAGGCTCCAAAGGATATAAAGAAAATACTTTTGCATCCTAAGACTGAGTATAATTCAAATATTGTAATACATGCAAAGCCTTGGGACTACAACCCACTAACATGCACTCATACTTCCTGGCAGCCATTAACACACATGATTAATGTTCTGTTAATCACAGACATTACACATAAGGTTAATCCCTTAAAATCAAAAAGTTCATCTGCATAGTCCAGCCCATTTCAAGAAATGCTGACAAAACTGCAAATAACTTAAAAGGCCTCTTGAATTTCTGAAGGACAGAAAATCAACAGTCTGAAACAGTTACACCAATTTTTCATCATTTCTTGCTGGCCAAATAGAATGCCAGAAATCCACCTTCCATTTTAATTCATATGTCAAAATACAACAGCAGTAAAAAAAGTTGGTGGCTTAGAAAATTAAAATATCAAAACTCAGTCAGCAGGTTCATTGAAAAGTTCTGATCTAGGCAGTAGTATAAAAAAAAAAAAAAAAAAAAGAAAAAACAAACCCCAAAAAACAGGTTCCTGCAAAGTAATCCCCCCATAGAACATAATAATGTGATCCATAAGGGTCTCCAGTTTTACACAAACTGGTGTTAGTACACAAAAAACCAGAAGCTGTGCTACTATCAATCCCCAGCACCCTAAAAACAAACATTGGAAACCATTCTCTTATTTTGGGACAGAGTGACAGAAGGCACTGAGTAACCCCAGACCCTGCATACAATTTTTTTTTTTAAAGAAAATACATAAAAATTACCATCAACACATTTTACTGAGTAGAAGCAAAATGGGACAACACTGAGGAGAAAGACACAGTAACAAACCATAACGATTAAACCACAAAACACACAGGAAGATGTCACTGAAAAAAAAGGTCAACGATGTTAACTACAAGCAAAGATTTCTAAGATAACAGCAAAACAAGCTATCAAATTTACCTAGATTAATGCTACATGGCTGTACCACTTGCAGGTGCAAGTGGCTCATGTCCTCCACTCCCACAGCTCAGTCTACGAGTGAAATAAGCCCAAAGATAACCAAAGGCTGATTAGACTGAAATTAAAACTAAGCATTCAGCACTCCAGCCACAGAAATACTCATCTAGCCTTAATCCTGCCTCCCAGCTCACATCTTTTTCTGGTTTTCTGATAAGTACCAAATCATAACCAGCCAGCATTTTTTTGTTGTTGTTTTGTCTACATGATTGTGTTACACTGTGATTTTATTATCCTTTACCGACATTAAGGGCTTTAAAATGGGTGTCTTTATTATCTGAGCTGATTTACTTTGAAGTAGGAAAAAAACCATTAATCTTGTATGCTAGGATCACCCCTAATATCTTTTCTACAAGCTGTTTTAGACATACATATAGTGCCTTTCTGTTCCTTGGTACCAATTTAAATGAGATAGTATCAGGGAATTCATTTCAGACAGTCTCTTTAATAAACTCCTCCAAATTCAATTTGTTATCAACAGGTCTTAATGCCACATTGCTCTTTCAATTGCCCATCTGTAATTTTTTTAGGACTGTAGTCACTAAGCTTTGCTTTTATTAACAAGGGAGGAAAACTCCAGTTTAAGGCAATACCAGATCACTGTTCTCTCTTCTGTTTTTTTTTAATTAAAAGGTAACATCCCTTTTCTGCAATGCTCTTATGCATCTTAAGCTTTTCTATACAAGCAGTGACAATCCAAAGACTACACCAAATTTCCTGCCTTCCTTATGCTTCCTGCCTCCTTCCAATATTAGATTGAGCACGTAAAAACTGTTCCACAGATGCATTTTCCTCCAACTCATTCATTACACTGTGAACTTCAATTCTGCCTCTGCCTATTTCTATTACTCAGAAAACATCTCTTAATGAAAAAAATCTAGGGAGTTCACTTACATCTTTCTAAAACCTTCAGTTAGTCAAGTTTCACAAAGTATTTGACATGTGATAGAATAAATCTATCACTACAGAACTGTGCTCTGATAATCAGACCATCAGGTACATTTATAATGCTTCTTTTTCAAGCAGCAGTTAATCTGCTAGACTTGAAGAAAAAAGTAACATAAAACACCCCTACCAGTTCTGGAATTTAGCTGTGATAGATGAGTGTTTTTAACTCATGTTGGAAAAGAAAATTAATTCCAGAGGTTTAGGGCATGAAATGTAACAGTGTACCTGAAAAAAACCTAAACATCAAAAGTATTATGCAAAGAATTTAAGAAGAAAGGCTGATTAAATACTCATTATTTTTCAAAGACCAAGATACCACATGTTAAAATATAGCTGGAGCAAAAACTGGGGAAAATAATGCCTCTCTTTTTGGTTTTTCTCCACAGCATTCTAGTTTCCATTCTCCTGGGTTTGGTTGGTTTGTTTGTCCAAGAAAAGCAAAAGAGAGAAATGAAAGTTTTACAGTATTTTAAGGAAGTATTTTAATCTCACTCTCGCACTCTGGGCAATGTATTTTAGGAAATACCAAATGCTCAACAGTGTTTTGGTTTGGGGTAAACTTGGGAGGAAACTTCCGAAAAGAAGACAAAAAAGCAACACCCAATTCTATCTTCATTCAACCAGCCACTACTATTTTTATAATAGGTGTGTCAATATCAAAAATAGGTGGTCAATATCAAAACTAATCAGTTACAAGTTATTCTTGCCTGTTTTCCAACCCTATTTATGAGCAGGGCAACAAAACTTCAAAACTGCAATTAGTTCTGGGGTTACTGTGGTTCATCCCTATAAAGAAGGGGAACTATTGAAACCTAAATAGTTTGGTAAGTTCTCCCCACATACAAATACTCACAGATCTGTTTTTAGCAAGAACTGCTGAAGCTTTGCAAAATTTGGTCACTATGAATCTAACTACAGGTTTCCTTACAATGAATTTTTTACAGACTGCTTTTAAGATTTTCCCAAATCTTAAAAACCAGGATGATAAAAACGTAGTAAGATATGAAACAATCTTTAAAGAAGGGGGAGTGAAAGCTCATGGGAAAGCATCACAATGCTATCTCTAAGATATAGTTTGAGCTTAAAAGAAAAAGAAGGAAAGAAGATTTCAGAAAATAGTATCTGCATGAGGATATCAGAGATTGGGGAGAACTGATTATTTTGATATTTACTTCCATTGTATCATGTACCACAGCTCCCAACAACCACTCTGGCCTAAAATACAGCATCAGTTCCTCTCCTTTTAGACTGAGAGACTTTCTCTGGATAACCTGCTATGTCAGACAGCAAAAATAAACCAACCAAACAAAACCCCAAAACAAACAAATAAAAATAGAAAGAAATGGAAGTGTCTTTATTCTTCCTCCTGTCTAAACAGAGCCATTCTCAGCAGCAGGACCCTTCACAGAAAAGCAAATAAACCCATCACATTAAATACTTCAGAGGAATTGTGGATCCCTCTTTCTTGCAAGAAACCCATGCTGCCATTTCTCTAGCTAAATCATTATTTGCTATATTTAATCCACACAGAGGCCTTTATTGTGCTGGCACAGAACACTTCACTGGCCATCAGAACAGGTTGGTTCACTAGTCCTGGAAACAGTGCCACAATGATAAAAAATTGCAAGATTTGGAGATCCTTGTGAAAGTATCCTGAGTAATTACACTTGCCAGCTTCAAGGCAGAATTGAAATTGGATACTACACTTTGCACCAATGTTTTTCAGGGTAAAACTGAAACTCAGTTTCCATCTGTGATCCAGCAGCTGGGCTCCTCCCACCAGCACCAGGCTAAGAGGATGCCTAAAATGAATCAAAGAAAAGAGAGTTACTGACAGCCTCCCCCAGGCCTGGCTTCCTCTGGAGATTTCAAATACACTCACTGCCTGAAATTGAGACTAATTAGCCTACAAATGCTGAAGGAAACACAGCTAACAGACACATTGCTGAGACCCACTTCTTCCCTCTCTCATCACAGCAGGAGCTCTAACAAAGGATAACATCTGAAGGACACGGCCCAGGGATGCAGGTACAGCCCCATCTCCATGAGCTGTTTCTCTGGAACTCTCTCCAGAACTGACTGGGCTTCAGAGCAATTCTTCAGGGATCTTGCAAAATCAGAGTTCTAGCAAGGCCATAAATTCCAGGGGTGAGCTATCTGCATGGAAAGGTACATTACACAGATCCTTCCTGGAGCAGCTGTTATCAGAAGCTGAGAGAGGCTATTTATAGAGTGCCACTTGATTGCCAGTTCACATGAAACTAAAACACTGAATAAATAGGAAACAGCAATTAGTTCTCAGATGTCTTCCTTCAAAACACGGTCACTGTTGATATTTCTGATATTTTACCCTGTAGCACAACACAACCATCTCAGTGAAGATTTCACTGTGCAGGTACCATCCACACAGACACATCTTCCTCCCAACTGCACTGCTGCTAGTCATGGACTTTTATAATGCTTTCCCTTTGATTTGATGGCTGCAAAAGAGCAGCAGGCAATGAAGAGATACGTAAACTACTTCATTTTGTACTGGTATCCATAATTCTTTAGACAAATTTGCCCAAACAAAAACCAAAAAATGCACATGGACAACGCCTCAAGTCTCCCAATAGTATTCCTACGTTAAAATGAAATGCCTAACCTGCATTTGTTCTGTCTACCAGCCTGTTGAAACACTACTAAAATCAAATTATAAATAGGAAGAAGGCTTACTTCCCACACAGATCAGATCAGATCAGATCAGCAGTGACCAACAACCAGAGCCACCCACCTGACCACTGCAGTCTTGACCAGTGGGCTGGAGAACAAAGCTCCTCCATAGAGCTGCTCAAGTCTGAAAGAGAGAAGACCCCCACCTACACTGCCCTGCACACAAACAGGCACAACAAAATTTCCTCCTGCCTGGGAAATCTGCACATGAGCAACCACACCTGACTAGCAGTCAAATTAGTTGCTTTATTAAGGCCATAAATGCCATGTGGAGTAAAAGTGTGGTGGTTCCACAAGACAAGCACACCCTGTACCCTGGTGAAAAGCAGGAGTCAGTAAAGACTGAACATCTCTTGTCACCACCAACGCAGCTCTCAACATCAATTCAGTGGGAAGGCTCTCCCAGGTCCCATTTTTTCAAGGTTCTAAAGCAACTGAACTTCTTTAGGTGAAAGAAAAAACTGTAAATATGATACCTTAACCAAGGCACGAGAAGGAGTTTGTTTTTACCTGAAGTTGTGTGCATTTTACTGGGGCAGCATCCAGAAAAGACATCTTGGTAAGTCTGGGAAGATGATTTCTACCATTCAAATCTCAGTAGTTCAACAGTAAGAGACACAACCATATAAAAGCAGCAGAAGAAAGAAAACAAAAAAAGGTCTTCTTCAAAAAAACCGGTGCTTCCTCGGAATCTGCACACTACAGCTCTAATTTTAACATTGAGTTTTTCTGCTCTAACTGGAGCAGACAAAAGGAAAAAAAAAATGCAGTCAGAAGGATTGATCAGTAAAAGTTAGAACAATCCTCAGCTAAGGCTTGGCCAAGCACAGCTTGAGACATAACCAAAATCAAAAGCAGCTAGATCGATAGTTCTCAACCTTTTTTTCATTTTAGGACTCAAAATTTCTTTCCAGGAGACTTGTGTGCTACATACACACACACACACACACCCCTCTCTGTAATCGGCAGAAATCTACCAGCAATAACCTTGATTTCCTCGATTAACCTTTTGTGGATTACTGAGTGCTTAGGGACTACAGACACAAAACTCCTGAGTTAGGCTCGGTAATGTGATATGCCACCTTAAATTCCACCAGGAAAAAACCAAACGACAAACCATTCCCACCGAGCACAGCCGGGAAAGCCTGGGAGGCACAGACCGACACTCGTTTTACAGTGCTGTAAATCAAGCTCCATCTCGAGTACTCGAGGTTTCCGCTCCAAGGCAGGAATTGTTTTGCCACACGAGCACAAAAGAACACGTTCCCGACCCACCGAGCCATCTACCCTGGAGAGCCACCCCCCCTCCCAAATCCACAGTGCCACTACGAAGGATCGCCACACCTCCAAAAACACGTGAATAAATACTGGCTTTTAAAATATTTTTTTGGTATCGCTTTTTGCAGAGCCCGCGCCATGACAAAGAATATCAATAGTTCCCTCAAGCCACAGAAACCTCCCCGCGGCCTCGTAAACTAAAAGTGGCGCTGGCTTTAACTTGGAAAGTGAAAATACCTGGCTTGGGCGTGGAGGCGAGGGCAGCCCGGGGCTGGGGCGCCCGCGGGGAGCCGGCGGTGGCCGGGGAGCACTTGGGGACACAAAGGGCGGCCGGATCGGCCCGCAGCGAGCGCGTTCCAGCGGCTCGGCTTCTCGAGGAGCCCCAGGAACGCCTCCAGGGGAGCCGGGACAGCGGCCTCGCCGTGATCCCGGAGGCGTTTACGTGCTTTGTTCCCAGCCTCCGGCAGCTCAGCGCCGGTAAATCCGGACCCTGCCCGGCCCCGGGCACGGAACGCCGACACCGGCGCTATTTGGAGCCGCCGCCCAACTTCCCGGCTGGATCCCCGCGTGCAACAGTTCCTTCGGGAAACAAGGCGGGCGGGCGGAGCCGCGCACCGAGGGACCGGGGGGTCCTGGCGGGCCCCGGACCACGCCGGGGGCGCGGAGGGATGGGACGGGAGCGGTGCGGGGGGGGAGGGG
>VZTR01014624.1:368163-393215 GCA_013400775.1 Chaetops frenatus | reverse complement strand
GGGAGGGACGCGGGGCGCGGGGGCCCGAGACTAACGGGCTTCTCGCGCGAGCCTGGGACGTCGCCCCGCCCCGAATGAGAGGAGGGCGCGTCGTGGGCGTGGCGGGCAACGTCAGCGCGCTCGGCTCCGCCGGGTACAAACCGGCGCTCTCCGGTGAAGCGGTGTGAAGCCGCAGAGCGGCCATCTTGGCTTTGGGCGCATTGCTCGCAGCGCAGGGTTCCCCCGCCGCGGCCATCTTGAGGGGAGCAGCGAAGCGGCGGGCGCCATCTCTGAACCGGGCGCCGGTGCCCTTCCCGAGGGCGGCGGGCGCCCCAGCTCTCCTCAGGGGGCGGGGCCAGCCCGCGCAGCCAATAGCGCGGCGAGCAGCTCTCCGCCCCGCCCCGCCCCCTGCGGCGATGGCCAATCAGGAGGTGGGCGGGCCTGGTGGGCGGGGCTTGGGCGGAGGACGGACGGACGGACGGACGGGACGCGGCCGCTGCTCGGTCCCCGCTCGCCCCTCGGTCCCCGCTCGGCCCGTCCCTCACCATGGCGGCCGCCGTCGCGGGGCTCCGCGCCTCCTACCACCGCATGCTCGACCGCATCGAGCTCATGCTGCCGCCGCGGTTCCGGCCCTTCTACAACCACCCAGCGGGTAACGGGCGGGGGTCACCTTGGCCCCCGGTTGGGCCGGCAGGGCGGGCGGGACAGGGGATGTGTCCCCTACGCGTGTGGGGCGGGATCGGGGCCGCAGTGCCGCTGTTCGGGTGCTTGTGGCACGGGAGAGCGGCCCTGGAGCGGAGTCCTGCTCCGTAACGGGGAATTTATCGTGTCTGTGAAGGGAGAGCGGGGTAATCGGGCACGGCACGGCTGGTTCCGGCCGGGATGGATGCGCTGCTGCCACTGCCACGGTACCGCGGGGTGGATCCAGGGATCGGGGGCGCTGTCAGAACCCGGCCCAGGGGATGCCGTGGGTCTAAAGGGGCCTGGAGGCCTCGGCAGGCGCATCTTTCAAGAGGATGTGCTGGGAAGATCATAGAACCGCGGAATGGTGTGGGTTGGAAGGGATATTGAAGATCGTCCAGTTCCATCTTGGTGGATCTTGCCACGGGCAGGGACACCTTCCACCAGACCAGGTTACTCAGAGCCCCATCCAGCGTGGCCTTGGACACTTCCAGGGATGGGGAGAGCGCTGCCAGAGTTTCTGATCTTGAGATGGGCCCTGGTCAAGTAAGGCACCCTTTGGCTTTATTTCCCTTCTGCTGAATCCCACACTTCTACCAAAGGCAACTCGTGCCCTTGGAGAATTCGCTGGAGGGCTCCTGTGGGTAAAGAGTTTCCGCGGAATGAGCTCCCCTCACCTGACCTACAGTTTACCTTTCCGTGAGCAAACGTGGGGGTTTGTGTTATTAGGGAGAAACCTCTTGTAAAATGATCTCCTTCAGTGCCATTTACGTGGTGTTTGTCATGTAAACAAATTGCGTCGGCTGTTAAAACGAGTGCCCGATAAAATCCTGGCATTCCATAGGCTCTGTCCCCACTGTTTTGTGTCAGTGTCAGAGGCATCCTTGACTCTTCACCTACCTGGAATATGCACTGTGAAAATGGACTTTAGTTTGCAGTCAGTTGCTCTGTCCTCTTACAATGGCCCTTTCTTGGAGGGAAAATCGCTGCTCTAGAGAAATCACAAAGAGTGGAAACTGCAGTTCTCAAAATGTTTGATCTGTGTTGAATTCACTACAGCGATATATTTAACGTTAATGTATTGTTTTTATATATATAAAGAGACAACATGTCCAGCCCTGAAACATTCCACCTGTGTGAAATGTGGCAGATTCCAGATGCTTTTAGTGGATACAAGGCACAGTCAGTACTGGGAGCATCCACGTTCCTTCTTCAATGGAGCTGTAGTGGTAATTGGAGAAGGTTTTGGAGGTTCTCTTGCAGTGCTTTTCACTTCACAAAGCTGCCCGGGGGCCACTTTTGCTCATCACCATAATGTTGCAATTAATAAATCCATTTTTAGGGATTCTGTGTATATATATGTTATATATATATATTCACATATCTCTTGTAATCCATACTGATGATGTAAGAAAAGCCACAGCACAAGCAAATATGGAAGCTGAACCCCTGCAACTTCTATTTTCGCCTTGAATGTCTTGAAGGTGTCTGTGAGCAAGTTCTGCAATAGATGTCACTCTGACTGCAGAAAAAAAAGTGGGTTAAAAATGAAAGGCTCTCTTTTATCTCCAGTGACATCTAAATCTCTAGTCTAATTCAGGAACATAAGCGTCATTGTCATGAAATTATAAATCACTCGTGAGGCATGAAGAACGTGCTTTCTTTTCTGGCATAAAGAAAGCTTCCAGCAAAATAACTGATGCCTGTTAAAAACTGTTTCTTTGGCTGGCATTGCTGGAGGAGAGCAGAGGGCCTGGCACACCAACTGCCCAGGCTGCCATGGGAAAGCATGGGCTGAGCTTGTGCTCCTTCCCCTTGAGCCTCTCGGGTTCACTTTGCCTGACTAAACTCAAGTGTTCAGCTCAAAGACTTCTAGTATTTAATAGCAGTCATAAATTCGGTGAACTGGTCACACACTTGATAACCAAATTAGCCTCTGGTGTCCCCCTGCTCTCATGTGCTGCTGTCAAATTCATCCTTGAAAATTTCTGGATGTCAGGAGCTGGGAAGAGCTCGCCCTGGCTGGGTGCTGGCTGGAGTGCCTCCAAGGAGAGGTGTTTGACAGTCTTACCTCATCACAAACTTGGCTTGGTACCTTCCCTGTCCCCAATTGTTTCTTAGTTCTGCAGTCAGCACTTTGAAATGCTTGGGTTTTCTATTATTAATAAAAATTAATGTCAGTCTTCTTGAAAACTCTACTAGCTGTTTAGGGAATGTCAGTTTCACAATTTATCCTCACCCCACATCCTCTAGTACTCCACATCTGAATTTGTGTTTTAGACTAAGATAAATGTTAGTAATTAAAGCTACTCTGTAAGACTGATTTATTTATAACAAGCTTTATTTGCAGCCTGATACTGACATATCAAGTAAGTGCCTAAGAGGACAGCAGCTAAAGTTTGTATCTTTAAAGGATGAATATTAAGCTGTTGTTACCTATTCAACAATATTAGAGGAGAAGTAATGTGCTTGTAAGTTATTAAATGCTGTTTGAAACTTGATCACAAGCAGAGTGGGTAAAAAAGGGCTTTATGCAAGGCTGCCAAGCCAGTTTTTGTTTCCCAGGTCGTAGTTTTAAATTCAAGGGTGGTTAAAACTGGAAGTACAGGTAGTTCATGCAGGGTCTTTTTAAGGCTGAATTGTTAGTGAAGAAATAGCTCTCATAAAAAGCAAGCAACCAAAGTCGTGGTTGTTAGTTCTCTGTAATATATTACAGTGAAAATTTGGCTTCATCTTGCATGTTATCAGAGTGCTGAGCAGTGACCTAAACATTAATGGTTTTTGATGAAATTGGAACAGTGTCCTGACTGGCTCCCAGGGGTTTGGTACTTTGGATCGTGGTCTCTTGTTTAAGACTTGGAGCAGAAGGCCCAGATTAATGATTTCTGGCATGGTTGTAGGTGTGGCTGGCTTTACAGGGCTTTGTTTTAACCAACCAGTTGCTATTTTAGCACCACTGAAATTATGTGTTCGTGAGAGAGTTGTTTTTCCCCAGGTCCCATTCCATTGGATTTTTCTCCCTTCCTTCTGGAGATTTCATCCTCTTCCCCCATAATCCTCCTTTGCCTACTGGTAGATTTTTGGCCTATTCCTAGGCCTTTTTCTAACTCTATTAATTATAAATGCATTTTGCTTGCTCAATTGCTTAAACATGGCCATACAAAATCCTGCCCAGCTGTTGCAGAAATGTGTGATTACACAACTGAAGGTTGATGAATTATGAGTCTTAGGTGCTAGAGCTTGTACAGCAGTAGAAACTGCTAATATACACAATTCATTATTTAAAAAAAAACCCAAAATAAAACAACTTAAACTTACTGTGGGTATTAAACTGGCCACATCTTATTAAATAATTTAACTTCTTTTCTCCTCCCCTCCCTCAGGTCCCAAAACAGTGTTTTTCTGGGCACCTATTATGAAATGGGTAAGTACAAGATGCCAGCTGGTGTCTGGGTGTCAAGCCCAGGGCAATCTGCAGCAATGCACTGAGCAAGCAAGAGTTTCCCAGCAGATACTTGAGCCTGCAGAAAGATTAGAGGCTCTAATTTTTAATATATGGGGAGGAGCAAAATTAGCCTTAATAACAGATAGCACACAACATGTAGGGGATACAGCATGGAGAAAGTGCTTTGTGGAAAAAAAAGTGCTTTTCAGTGAGTTTCACAAAGGCTTTCTCTTGTGAAACACCAATTGTTGCTCAAGGTGGGCATGAGCTGGCATGATGCAAAACTCCTAAAGCATGTATTTCTTCTGAGATTGAGGAATTTGAGAAGTATCTTAAGGAAGCCAATTCCTAAGCCTCATAGCTTGAAGGCAGGCTAAAGCATGTCAGAGTGCAAGGTGGTCTTGACATAAAAGACAAAGGCAGCTGCCATTGTGGCTGTCAGTGGTGCTCTGCCTCCTGTGAGGTTCTGCTTCCCACTTGACTACAGCCCTGGGCTGTGTTTGTGCCCAGGTGATGCAAATGCCTCCTCCTAATTCACTGCACTCCTCTGAGGTGTTGCACTGGTGCAAATAAAACAAGTGATCTCCAAACCCACCAGGGTTTGATCTCCTTGCTTGATAGCAAGCAAGCTCCTGCCATTGCCAGCTGCTTTGTAACTTTGCCATTGTGAACCCCAGGCAACACGTTTTGCTTCTTTCTTGGTTTCTTTGTCAGTTGCCTGGGCTGGAGCTGCAGGAACCATGGTTAACCTTCCCCTTCTCAGGGGTTCTCCCTGGAAACACCCTCCAGAGCCTGAGCATGCAGGCAGCTCTTCTGTGCCCAAGGAGTCCTGGGTGGCAATAAGGGAATTAAAAGCATTAGGACTGTATTACTTCTGGGTTTTGGTTTTGTTTGGGTTTTTTTTTGTGTGTGTGAACAGGTGTTAACAGGAACATGAAATTGTATTTCCAGTAGAGGGCAATAACACAACAAACAAACCAAGCAGTGTTCACTACTAATGTCAAGTACATCAGCCAAGCTATTCCTCAATTTGCCTGCAAGTTTTCTACTTTTACTGAAATTATATTAAAAAAGAAGCACTTTCAGCCCCTCAGATGAAGCTGAGTGAAGGCTATATGGGGTTATGTTTACCAGCAATATCTTAGCCTGACCTGTGGGAAGACGGCCCTTATTTAGATAAGCCACTCCTTGTTGCATGAAAACCAGAATGGGTTTTTTTCAGCTGCTTTCTTAAGCAGTTATATTTAAATTAACCTTGTTCTTGAATTAATACAAAATTGCCAGTGCCTGGGATTTTATTGGCACCAGTTGTAGCCCCCATAACCGTGTTCTTTTTCCTAGCACAAGGGACTGGAAGTGGATGGTGTGTCCCAGAGTCTCATTGCTCATAGAACACATCCCATCTCCTGTATAATACAGTAGGATAAGCACTGAGCTGTGAAGCAGCTTTCCCTTGCAGAGCTCTTGAACTGTTACAGGAGTCCAAGACTGCTGCTCATTGAATTTCTCTTTACAGGGTTTGGTGGGTGCTGGGCTGGCTGACATGGCCAGACCAGCAGAAAAGCTCAGCACAGCACAGTCTGCAGTACTAATGGCCACAGGTAAAGCCACACTTACTCCTTGTTTTTACACAGCACTATCTCTGAATTCCCCATCAGTACTAATCCACATCTGCAGAAAGCTTTAATTTTAACATGCTAGCTGTCACTATTGCTGTTGGATGATACATCTAGGACAGACCTCTACTTGTTATTAAATCAGCAGGAGTTCTGTAATGATGTAACAGTTTTCTACACGTGTCTTAATTTGGAATGTTCAGAGCAAGTTGCTACGAGTTAGGACATGAGTGTCATCCCTTAAGTTACCACCATACCACTCATTGCAGTAAGTGACCTCTTTTGCTTCAGATCAAGTAATTTTGAAATCAGTCCAAGATACAGTGACTTTTTTAGAACAGACTTTAAGGGATACAGAATGGTAGGGTAGTTACACTAACATAACTGGAAAGAATTTCCAAGTGTTACAAGAAATTGGAAGCAGTGGCACATGGACTACTGCACTGCTGCCTGCCAAGAATTCTCACACTGGCAGAAACAATATTCTGTAATCTAAGAATCATTTAGGTTGGAAAAGACTTTTTAAGATCACAGAATCCAACCATTAACCCAACACTTCCAAGTCCACCACTAAAATGAGTCTCTAAGTGACACAAATACACTTCCTATACACACCTCCAGGGATGGTGCTGCACCACTTCCCTGGGCAGCTTTTTCCTATGCTTTCCCTGTCTGAAAGGGCTCTCCAGGCTTTATTGTGATGTCTGACACAGTCCTGTGCATTTTGCATAAGCCTTCCTTGACTGATGGGTTCTGTTATCTCCAATGTAGTGCAGCAAGCTGCATATATAGCAAAATACCACTACTAAAGCAGTGGTCTAACATGAAGCTGTAATACTTTACTTCAACTGGCCCATCAATCTGCCTCCAAACTTAAGGAAATATCTGAATATTTAATTTGAAATATCTTCAACTTTCCATTTTATTCAACAGGCCTTATTTGGTCACGGTACTCTCTAGTGATTATTCCTAAAAACTGGAGTTTGTTTGCTGTGAACTTCTTTGTTGGCTGTGCTGGTGGCTCCCAGCTTTTCCGAATATGGAGGTATGTGTTAAGAGGGGTACAACTACAGCTAAGCATTAACCAGGAATTTATAAATGCTGCCAGCCTCTCTGTCAGTGCAACAGGCAAGAGGAACTGAGCGATTCATTAAACATTACAGAACATTTTTGCTACATTGTTAGTTTTACAGTTAAGTTGGAGTGAAGCTGTAAATATTATCAGTTCAGCTAGAGCAGCATTGGATCGTGTCAATTCCAGTTAGATCAAAGGATTCTTAAGCAAGGCAGGATTTTTTTTTTTTAATTATTTCTTGAAGGAAACTTTGGGAGTTTTCTGGCTTCAGCACTAGCCAGGAATGTGGCAAACTTAGCTACTTTGGAACTTCCTACCTGAATAACGATATCCTATCCCAAGTTTCCACCCTGAAGTCCATTGTAATTTTAAACCTCTTCTGCTGAACAGATTGCTAGGGAAACACTGTCATTGTAACTGGTGTTCTATTCTATTCTTAGCCTGTGCTCTTTCTTTTTTATTCCTATAGGTATAATCAGGAGCAAAAAGCACAACAGCGAGAGCAGCTGCAGTAAAGAGATGCTTAACCCAACAGGTCAAATCCAGCAACGCACAAACCCATCCCCATGGGACCTAGCTTCACTAATTTTTTTTTTCCTCTGAGAAAATAAGAGGAAATATAAATGTTTAGAGAGCAGAAGTTTTCTAAATGCAAATAACAAAGTATCTCCACACATTTAAATAAAGGGCGACCTTTTAAAATGAAGGCAGAATTGTGTCTGGTATTGTCTCTTTAAAGAAACTGGCTGGGTTTTGCCTAGAAAGAGTTGCTGGGCCTCACCTTATCTGACTCTGCTGAACAGTGCTGAGAGTGACACAGTCCTGGTGACAGCCAGAGCCTCAGAATGAAGTGATCTTTCCTGTCACGGTCAGGAAACCACCTGGGTGGGGGTTTGCCATATTTCAGTAACCAGCAGTAGCATTTCCATTTCATTTCCTGATGCTCTTCCTTCCCTGGTAACATCCAACTTCAGCTGTGTGTGTCTTCATTTGTTCCCCAGGCACCACTGTCCTGAACAAAAGGACAGCAAACTAGAATGTGCCACTGCTGTTGTAGCTTCTGTCATCCTTCACAACTCCAGGCAGAAGATGGGGGTGTTGAAGCACCAGACTCAGGAATTCATATGCAGGGGAGAAGATAACTGAGGCAAGGAAGGCTCTGATGAGCCTGTCAGCTCCCCATTTTCAAGGGCTGTTCCACCATGAAGTCAGCTCTGTCTTCTGCCACAGTTCAACTCACATTACTTGGTCCTTGTGGCTGAAGCAGTAACCCAGGGTCTCAAATGGCGAGTTCTCCAGCTGTGTTGGTCACTGGGTGGACAAAGTGACTGAAGAATACTGCCAGGGAGAGAGGTGGTGTATTCCAGTTCCCCTCCCTTCCCAGTCCCCAATCAGTAAGACTCATCCAGAAAACCAGTAATGGGAAAAAAAAAGTGTATTAAAATATTCACAAGATTACAATAGAAAACATTAAAGTCCATTCAAGAAAAAATATCCAAGATAACTGGTTCCAGATGAGTCTGTAAAAGCAGAAGCACTAACAGTTGGTACATTGGCTCTTCATGTAATCAGGCCATGCAATGCATATCTAGCTCCCTCACATAAATTATACACCTGTCTTACAGGTGTTTGTTGTCTTGCACACCTCCAGGACAGAGGTTTGTAAAAGAAAAGTACCCAGTCTATGTTTTCAATTACATTTACCACATAAGAACAGTTAGCATTGCAGGGAGACAGAAAACATTGCACAGCACACTGATCTCCAAAGGCATTGAACTTGTATTTTAGAGTGCAAAAATACCTGTAAATGAAAGGGCCTATTACCTTTAGGGCAGCGAAGAGAAGGGAAAGAGAAACCTAAAGAAGAGAATAATTGCTGAGTGTTGTTAATATGATTTTGCAGTCTCCCATATAAAAATGTTACACTGCAGAGATGTGGCCACAGAAGTCCTACCCACCTTCTCTTTTGGTTGTTTTATCAAGGAAATATTTCCATCACCTGTGATACAATAAGAGCTTTTGTATTTGAGGTCCTTGGCAGATACACTAATAATGTAGAATTCCAAGACAAGATTCCAATACAGAGTGAAGGTGTTCTGGTCACAAATCAAACAGTCCATACCTGACCTCAGTGAATCCAGTCCAAGGCAATGCAACTTTTAAGTTGCATACACACCTTTACTGCAGTTACAAGACAGATGGTTGCCTAGATAGTTCTCACAGGTTTAAAACATTTAAAAACCCAATTACAGCTCTTCTGGTCACAAACTGAAATACCACTAAAGCTTTGAGAGCAAACAAAACCTTACAGATCTCCAGTTACAAATGACACATCAGGCAATGAGTTACAGGGTCGTAGCTGCCACCCTGTAATGGCTTTTAATGCCACTTTGTGAACATTGTGAGCATCTTCCTCACAGAACAACCCATCCCAGAAAGTCAAAAGGGGCCATGGAAACCTGATGGACTGAGTACAGCTACCAATTTACTTACATGGATGCCTTATTTGTAATCCTCTTGAAATTCAGTTATGGTAATCAAAAATAAGGAAGATTTCAGATTGATCTCAGTTTTGTTTGCATGATGAATAAAAGAGAATTTATTGCAAGTCTTTTCCATCACACAGGCCCTCCCAGGTCCACTGTCCAGGAGCAATGACGCCCCCCTAACTGTTTTAGTCACTGGCTACTGCCTCAAGAGAGGTGCTTACTCCTCCTCTGGGCTGCTGCAAGCCTGGCATGCAGCACTTGTTTTGAAAATGCATGATCCTAAAAAGAGCTGGCAGCAGTGCTATAACAGGACAAGGACAACACCCTTAGTGTTCCTCAAAGTCCAAGCTGTTCTTTTCCTCCTGCAAGGAACAGCATCAGAGAATTAAGAGAACAGCAGCACAGCAAAGAGAGTTAAACTTCTGGTCACCAGAACATCAAGATATGATGACCTTGTCTGACTTTAATCTCTGCTTGCTCTACTCATCAAGGAAGAGAAGTCCTCTGTCTCCCGAGACTTTACTAAGAAAGCCAACTCAGTATCAGTCCCTTTCATCAGCACAGGTTACCATATCATAAAAAAATCTCAGATAACCTGAGGAACAGAAAGTTCACAAGTGTTGTCTCACAAGGCCTGAAGTTCTTTTGACTTCAGCATGAATATGTTACTTAATAATTACATTACTCACTTTTCCATGCCAAAAAAAAGAAAAGAAAAATTCAACAGCCTTGGCACTAGAGAGGGATTTAGACAGATTTCTGTCATTCCTGGGGGAAGACTTTTGTTTCTTTCTAAAAAGAAGTTCAGTGTTTTTTAAAAATACCTCCAAGTTCATTCTGCCTTCATAAAGAGGACCCAAGAAGCCTTGCAAGGAGCCTCCTCAGTCTAAGCAATATGAACATACCTGTAGCTAGACAAAAGCTATGCAAGGAGATATCTCCTTAAGTCAGTTAAGATCAGCCAGATCAGTGTGTCTCCTAAAGTTAGCACCAGATCAGTCCTAAAGTTAGCACCAGATTCATGTGCTTCCTAAAGTTAGCACCACCATCAGATTTGTGCTCAGGTTCTCCAGTACATTCCAGCAGAAAAAGAAGCAAACATTAGTAGCAGACTTCAGAGGCAAGGCCAGCCTCGTCTTCTCATAGCAGCAAATTTCTGATCACCACATTCATCACAATTCTCCCTCTTACTCAAAAAGGTTGGGGGAGAAACATGGTGATGTGCAGAGATGAACACAGGCAGATCAAAATCAAGTTTCTCCATCGACCACATCCAAAGCATTAGTTTTATTAAGTGTAAAATAAATGTTGGGAAGTAACAGCCTGATAAGGAAAGCAGCAGCAGCAGGATTCCTCCTGATCTTACTCATAATTTACACTGGGTTGGAAGGGACCCATCAGGATCATCAAGTCCAACTCCTGGCCCTGCACAGGACACCCCAAGAGTCACACCCTGTGCCTGAGAGCATTGTCCAAATGCTTCTTGAATCTGTCAGGCTTGGTGCTGTGACCACTGCCCTGGGGAGCCTGTTCAGTGTCCAACCACCCTTTAGGTGAAAAATATTTTCCTGATATCCAACCTAAACCTCCCCTGACTCATCTTTATGCCATTCCCTTGGGTCCTGTCACTGGTCACAGAGTAAAGAGATCTGTACCTGCCCCTCCTCTTCCCCTCATGAGGATGTTGAAGACAACAGTGAGGTCTCTCCTCAGTCTCCTCTTTTCCAGGCTGAACAGACCAAGTGGCCTCAGCTGTTCCTCATGAGGCTTCCCCCTCCAGTCCCTTCACCATCCTCGTGGCCTCCTTTGGACACTCTCCAGCAGCTTCCTGTCTTTGTTATGTTGTGGCCCCCAAAGCTGCCCCCAGGACTGGAGGTGAGGCTGCCCCAGCCCAGGGCAGAGCAGGACAATCCCCTCCCTTGCCCGGCTGGCCATGCTGGGCCTGGTGCCCCAGGACAGGGATGTCTCTCCTGGCTGCCAGGTGCAGAATTCAGCACTTGAGAAAATCCTATAGAATCACAGAATCACAGACTGGACTGGGTTGGCTGGGACCTTAAAGATCATCCAGTTCCAACCCCTCTGCCACGGGTAGGGACACCTTCCATCAGACCAGGGTGCTCAGAGCCCCATCCAACCTGACCCTGAACAAGTCTAGGGATGGGCCATCCACAGCTTCTCTGGGCACCCTGTGCCAGGGACTCACCATCTCCTGAGCAAAGAACTTCCTGTCTACAGTCACCAACAGCCCTGCAGCAACCAAGACAGTGGATTTTATCAACAGGTGGAAGCTTGAGTGGACAAGCCACCCCTGAGCATGTCTGGGGTGTGTAGGTCCCACTCCATCAGCTTCCAGCACTGGCCACAAGCACCACAGCCCTTCATGTGGAATCTTGCTAAATAGCCTGCTTAATCCATGAAGTAGAACAAGATATTTAAAGGTTTCCTGTGAGAAAGAAATTTGTCCATTTTTCATCTTGTGTGTGTTATTGCCAAAAAATTAAATGCTGAAATATTTACAGAGCTGTTAGTTAGCCACAGCTCAGTGTCTCAGTTCCATGTGAGACTTGGCAAATACCTGAAAACTGATGTCTTAAAAATCTTCTTTAAAACTAAAACGTGTTTTTTCTTTTTTTTTTTTTTTTGATACCAGCCAAGTCCTGGAAAAAGAATTACACAAATTCAGATATTGCAGGATTAGCAACTGACATATGGCAGAATAAATTAATCCATGTTTTCCTTCTGAGCCTCAGTTTTAAGAAGCTGGTTCTGGCTTTGAGGACAATGTCCTAAAATCTACCCAGTGCCTGTATAAAAAATAAAGCTGTTGATTTCTAATAAAGGCAGGTGTTGTCAGAAAACCAGTGAAGTCTTCTCTTGATGAAAGAATATAGTGTTAGCATACCTACCTTTGTTGGGGAAAAAAAAAACCACTGTATGCAAAATAGTTATTAAAATTGCACTGTCATTATTAAAGGATTATCTAATGTGGCTGTGAAAGGGTCTGACTATTTTTCATGTGCTTGGTGCTGGAGTCAAATGTAAGCTTGACTTTGTTTGGAACAGGTTGCCCAGAGATGCTGTACAGTTCCCAACCTGTGGAGATGCTCAAAACTGGTCACAGTGCTGGGCAGGCTGCTCTGGCTGACCCTGCCTGAGGAAGATGAGATGATCTCCAGAGGTCCCTTCCAACCTCAACCATTCTGTGACTGATTCTGTGAAACAGACTGAACTAGGAAATGGGTAAGAGTCAGAGAAAAGGGGTTACAATCGACCAGACTGAAAAATGTTTGCTGCCAAAAAAAACCAACTCAAAACAAAACTACCACATTAGAAAGTACAAAACAGAAATCCTTCTACATGCCACTCAGAGAATAACTCTGCTGGAAGGCCACTTCTAGTTTTGAGCACCAGATTTCAGGATACAATGGGTCAGCAAAAGAAATCCTCATCAGCAGAGATCCTTAACAATCTAGGAGGAGTTTAACCTAGAAACAAGAGGCTGGGAAAATGTATTCAAGCAGTAGACTTGCAGAAATGAAGGAAATAAACTGCTCATCCACATCTTCTGTGCAAATACAGGTTACACAAAAAAAAAACCACACATCAAAAAACCCAAAGAGCCCTAGATTTCTTCCAGAAGTCATTCAGCCTCCACTACAGGGTTTCAAGAACAAGATAAAGCACCTCCAAGGAGGTGAGAGTGGCATAATGGAGCCATGGGAGAGAGGTATGGGAGTACTACAGCTTCCAGATCCCTCAGAGCCCTTTTTAATGCTTACATGAAAATGCAGACTTTGAGGAAGAAATATTTCACTGAAAGGTTCAACAGAGTCTGAGGTAACCACCTACATCTACAGCTTCCTATGCCTTTAACTCACTATCTCCTTCGTTTCCACAGGTAAACTACATTTCACAATATTCATTAGATCAACACTATCCCTGCACCTTAAAGGACTAAGCTTGAAGAGCTGGGCTCACTGAGAAGTAAACAGTTCTGTGACCCACGTTACACAGGTCAGGTAGGCCTAAAGATTTCCTTCACTCACACTGCTAAGACATACATTTCTGATAGCTAGGAGTCACAGTTTGGCTTACAAGACCAAGTGAGAGGGTCTAGTTTACATGAGAAGGCAGCCTGTACTTAGAATCTGACCAAGGAAAGATAAATACCCTGTATACATAAAGAATTCTGAATATAAAGAAGATGTCTTCTTTACAGTCACCTCGACAAAAGAAATTAGGCCCTATAAGCAAACAAAAAAGAATCTCCAGGTCAATCTAGAATCTTCAGGCATCTTCCAGTTTCTCCATTAATAATCAAGATAAAAATATTTTAAAATTGTGATGCGAGTTTTCACTTTCTCTCTCGTCACACAAGATACCAAAAAAAAAAATTAAAAAAAAAAAATAATATTGGCAATTTATAAGCAAAATTCTTACCGCATTTCAACATGCAACATTGGTCTCACTTCTGTACGATTAAATAGACTATTTACACACAATACATATATATCTCTCCCTCTGTATGCACATGCATTGGTCCTAGCCTAGGCATCAAAGGCCACATGTGAGTTCTCTGGGTCAGATCTTGCTCAAGCAATTCCAGTCTGAATGTGTGTTGTCCTTTGGATAGGTGAGGATCTCAGTTCTTCCGGATGTCGGCGTAGACCACAGACTCTGACTTGTTGATCTTGTCGCTGTGCTGTCCCCCGGAGTGATCTAACTGCGCGTAAATGACTGGGCCCTGGGGACACAAGGAACAGGCACAGTCAGGCTTTTCCAGAACAGCCCACGCTGCCCCTCACTTCTGTGGGGGCTGCAGCGAGATGAAAGCTAAAGCAGGACCACAGAGCTTTTATGACTACGAATGGCACTTGGAAGCAGGTGGAATGAACCCTCAGCTGCACGTGAGCTCTAGTCTGCCACCTTTCTCCTCTCAGGAGCATGCCAAACAGCACCCTTGCCTCCCTCCACGACTGCCTGCTGTCACAGAAAGCAAAATCTGGGATCCCTTGCTCTGAAAAGCAGCAATTCTTAGGTGCTATGGAGCAAAGACACGTGGCTTAGTCAGATGCAGGCCAGATTCAATATTGTTCAAGAGCAACTGTAGTAGAGGTTTACCAGTGAACAGCAGAGTGTACTTGCCAAACTGCTACTCAGGTCCTGTAAATCCCAGCACGGCTGTACCACTTGGATAACGAGGGAGAGGATAAAGCTGCAGCCACCCTGTGACTTGAGTCACTGCCCAAGCCAGTGATGGGGCCAAGACTTAAGACAGCAGTGAGCCAGGAAGTGCTAAAATGGTGCAGCAATACAGAATTCTTACCTGACTTCCGAGCCAGCCCAGGCAGCAGCAGCTCACAGACACCCTGGGCAGGCATGGCCTCACAGCTTCGTGACATTTGCTGGGGTGCAGGGGTGGACATTACAGCCCTGTCTTCCAGCTGAACGTGTGAACACTCCCTAAAACACCACATCCTCTAAAACACAGCCCAGGGAAAGCCAACTGCAGCTACTGGAGACAGGCTGAAGACTGCAGCCTCCACAGAGCAGAGGTCCAGCAAGACAGGTGGGAGCTCGACAGCAAGAGAGCTGCAGCTCCCACAATGAACCCCCCCACAGCTGAGACAAGCACAGGGCACAGCACTGCCACCGCCTCCCAGGTGACCTCAGCAAAGAGACCACACACCCCATGCAGGAGGGAAAGGGACTGCCCTATCTGGGGGTGAGTGGGGGGGTATTAAAGAAGAGAGCTTTTAGTCTGGTTGTGGCTTTTTCAGCAGTTTTTCCTTCAAAACCTTTCATCCATTTAACTGTTCTGGTTTCCCCTGTGTCCCAGGAAGAAGTAGCCTTCCCTGGCACTCCTCTACCCCCTTCTTGCCAGTACTTTTGGAATCCTGACAAATTAGAAAACAATTGTATAGACCTGACACAGAAATTTTTCCATCTATTTTCCAAAGCAGTTATGAGCCAAGGATGAAAACAGATCTTCTGTACAGAAAATTAAGCCCTTGAAGGACCATAGGTACCTTCCTGCACAGCTGTTTTCCCAGTTTGTGGTGGCAAAGCTCATACCTGATAAATACCTTGTTCTCTTTCAGAGAAAGAGAAATGTCAATCCATATTTTCTTCCTTCTGGTTAACCAGAACTTCCAAAGTAATAAAGAACAGAGGAAGAAGATGGACTGAAGGGCGAAAACTTGCAAATAGGTATAAAACACTGAATATAAACAACACACTGAGAAAATGGGAAAAAAAGGACACTGATGTCCTAGAAAACTCTGGATTTCAAATCTCATTATAGACACTTCTATTAAAATTTCTCTGCTATTCGCTTTCATGTTGTTCTGGTCTCCAACACTGTATTGAGATTACTAATTCCAATCAGAGCACAGTGTCTCTATAAACTTCAAGGCAAAGTAACCCTGAAGTTTAATTGAAGGCAATTTTGGAAATCTCATCTGCCTGAAGCCAGAGATCAAGGGTGTGATAAATTCAGCTTGAGAGCACTATCAGTCAAAAAAAAAAAATCTACCTGCATAAAGTACTCACTGTGACATTCCAAATATTTTGTTCAAGTAATTCTGATGGGTCAATTTTTTACCACTGGAGTTCACTCAGTATCAGTTACCACTGTTCTAGGTTTTTGCCAGTTTAAATATAGTTACTGTGCTGCAACCAGCATGTTAGTGGTGTGGAGAGACTGACTGGTCTGATCAGCTGATCCAAACCAAGCTATCATTGTCCCAATATGTTCACTGTCAGTTACCTAAAAAAAAGTGGTAGATAGCCAACACAGAGAAAAGGAGGGACCAAGGATTTATTGCAGTGCTCATCTATTTGATTTGCTGCCAATTGCTTCTCTAGCTGAGTATAAGCATTGCCTGGGACATTTTAAAAACAGTCTAAACAATTCAGAACTTTCATCTAATCCCAACTAAGCTTATCCTGACTCTTCAGAGCCAGAAGGCAGACCAGCACTGCTATATAAAATGAGCATTTTCTGAAGCCTTGCCATTTTTCTATTCAGAACTGAAGGGAAAAGAGCAGCAAGGTGTACCTGCTAAGGGTTTGTCAGCAGAGACATGAATTGCAAGTTACAGCAAAGAAAAAGGGATTACCAAGTTAGACCACCACGGTCCAACAGGAGTCTACAGAATTTTCGAATTTCTCAGATTCTAAACACTGTTGCAACCACCACAGATTCTGGCTCTGAGAAAGTTATCTGAAATTTGAATCAAGATTCTTGGCATCATGAACTGCTTCTCAGGGTCCTGGGATTGAAACAAGGACATCCATGTGGGAAATCCATGTAGTTCTTGCCTTCACTGGAAATTGTTTCTTACCTACATAAACAGCAGTCCTGGCAGAACAGCAGTCCCTAGAGAATGATGGCATGGACAAGAACCACCACATACAAATCTGACAGGACAGAACATACCTGCTGAGAAGGAGGGCACAGTGAAAACAAGAGGGGCTGATTCAAACAGCTGAACACTCACAGAGTCAGATATGCAAACTCCAGAACGCAAGGTCCACACCTGAATAACTTGCACTCAAAACACAAAGGAAGTGCAGGCTCAGCACACTTCCAGCTGAGATGTAGTGCAGACAAATACTCCATCATTGTTTCTTGAACTGATGTATAAATAAAAAAATGCATAAATTTCATTAAATGCCTAAGAGTGACCACCTCTGTTACTGTTTTTAATTTGCAGAGGCAGGAGTTTTTGTTTGTATTCACAGTTCTTTTCCACCAGTGAAGTACAAAGCATTCATTCACTTCCTACACATTCCACCTTGTAAAAAAGCTACAAAAAGACCACAGGCCTCTGCTGTTTGACCACAACACTGACTGTGGGAACCACTGGTCTAAAACTGCCAGGCATTCCAAGAGACAAGAGTGTGCCTGAATCAGCAAACAGCCCAAAACAGCTTTGGGAACTGCTAGGAATGAGTACCTGCCTTTCATCTGCACACCACCTCAAAAGCTTGACTACTACAACTCATTTCTTGATTACCAAGAAACACCAGGTTTTACTTGTATGTGATGCAAGATTTCAAATGTGTCGATTTGCATGCTGATGTGACCTTTAAAGAAACAACCAAACAATGGCTAGAAGCTAACAATGTAAGTGTAATCATCTGAAATTTAGCTTCCTCAATTATATATTCTGTTTAAAGTCTGATCTACCCTCATTTCACTGTGGATCTTTTTAAAGAAAGGTAAACATGTTTAGTTGTTCTGTAAAGATGGGGCAAATATTTAACAGAAGGCAGAGCAACTACTTCCTGCTAAAAATGTCTGCTGAGAAAAGAAACTCTCTTTGCCTGACAAGAGATTAAAAATCTAAAAAACTAAACTAAAACTGAATGAAACAAAAGCCATTTGCAGTATTTTGCTGTTGAAGTCAGCAGTGTTCACACTTCGTGTGTTGCTTTAGGAACTTGCCTGCAGGGAGAACTCTGGCAAAGAATAAACAGACTGGAGTGACTACAGAAGGGCAGAAGCACCCTGATTCTGAGGTAATATTACAAAGTTTAGATTTATCTTGCTGCTCCTTCCAGCACACTGAGACTCAGAACACTGGGGATGTGGAAAGGTGAGGACACCGCAAGTTTTCACACCAGAGCATTGGAGTATTTTTGCTTCCAAGATGCAAGCACAGAACAGCATCTGTCTGTAGCTCTCGGGGCACTTGCATGTACTTCTTCACACCCTGACAGTAATGATATAAAACATCTTGGGTTTTTGACCTATGGACGTTGACACCAACAGCTACTGCATCATAAATCCCACAAAATCTTTTTTTTTTTTTTTGAAGGGGGGCTGGTGGGAACCATCTGCATCATTCACCCATTCCAGAAGCATCTCCCACGATCTAGAAAAGACAGGTTTTATCCAGGCCTTATAGGCAGCCTGCTCCTACAAGACCTATTCCAGTCAAAATATTACTATTTTAAAATCCTGATTCTACAGCCTCTGTGAATAACTGATCTCTGAAGGCAGAAGGCAGCTTTGTGGGCCTGTGTGCTAAAACTCTGGAAATACTGCACAGCCCAGAACAAAATGCATTTCAAAACCAAACCAGAAGCTCAGCAGAGTAGGAGCTTTGACTTTACTGAGCTGACTGTTAGCACATTTGTTTTTTTCCTGTAGTGTTACTCCATTAACACACATCTCCGTTATTTCGTCAGGAGAAATTAAGAAACCAGGTATTAACTTGCAGCCACTTGCTAAAAGGTGCCTAATTATGAAAAAGTCCGCTGTGAACTTAAACTCTCTCAGGACCTGTATCTCCACAGGAAAATTGCAAATCAAGAGGGAGGAAACAGCATCCAAATAAGGAAATCCTCTACTATTAACAGGTAATGATCCATTGCATAGAATCCCTGTCTGACTCATGTTCTGTCCCCTCCCATGGGATGCTAAGTCTGGATAAAAGCCACTTTTTTCCTTCAAAGTCAGCAGAACTTTGCCAACTGCAGCAAGCACAAAGAGTGGCACTTCAAGCCCACAAAGGTTGGGAGGCTCAGCACGAGAGAGCTCTCAGCAGCACAAGTCATCTGCAAACTGGTCAGTGTCAGGCTCCTCTCCTTGTGAAGGAAGACGCCATGGTGCACGAGAGTGTAAGGGAAATTCCTCCCCATCACCATTCCAGAACAGACTAGGCAGCTTTACGGGGTGATTGCATATCTGACAGCCATTGCGTTGTGTCTGTGTTAAACAGATCCTTGCTGACCATTCCTCATCCTTGCACTTCACAACCACCTGTGTATGTTAACGCACAAGATCACAACCACGGATTTTTATCATTTAGTACGAAAAGGCCATGAAACTCCACCTCACCTAATACCAACATGCTGCTCTTTCAACTGCACCAAGCCTTCTACAGCAGAGCTCACCAGTCCCAGCTGACTGCACACCCCTCGTCGGGAGCACGCACCTTCACCGGCAGACAGCCCCTAATGCACGAATCCCACCCTGCCTGGATGTTTTCCGCAGCAGCAGCAGCAGCAGCCCCAGGCTGGGGGTGGGGGAATCCTGCCCGGGAGCAGCAGGAGCAGTTTACCTGGTGTGATCTGGCGGGCACGCTGTTTACCAGGCCCTCTGTGTCGGAGGGCGCCTTCTGCGGAGCCTGCTTAACCGGAGACATCAAGCTCTCAGAGGTACTGCAGCTGACGAGGTGGCAGAGCAGAGTTTGCACGACAATGTTCAAGAGGCACACGGGGAAAAAAAAACCAAAACAAACAAACAAACAAAAAAAAAACCAAAACAAAGCAAAAAAGAAACAAAAACAAAAGACCAATGATGGCAAGATGAAATGCGGCAGGTTACGCCAAAGTAAAAAAAAGAACATAATGGATTTTTGAAATAAACACACACAATTCTCCATCTCTCCCGAGACATTTCTCTGTCCTTCCTCTGAGTTTCATTGGTAAGCAACGGGAAGGAGCAGCTATTAACATAGGACAGCAGCTCCTCCACAACCCCTGGTCCTTAAATACTCCTATTCAACTCAGCCTCTTTAAAATCATGAGTTTTCTTCTCAGTTAACAGTGGTAAATAGCAAGTATCTTCTAACTAGAAGCTAAACAACCCCAGTCACTGAGGCAAGTGTTGTACCAATGCTACAGTTAAGAGCCAACTCTTGCCAAACAGCAAGGTATATCCTACCCAACCCTGCATTAGCTCCCTTGCTTTTACAGTTAGACTTTGAGCCCAAAATAATTCTCCCAGCAGACACCAGTCTGTGGAGCAATTATCTCAAGAGTCACACAGGACATTTATCCTACGTGCCCTCATATAGCTACTTGAACATCTAATCAGGCAAATCTTGGTTTTCAAACAAAAGAACCGTCTTGTGGTTTGAACCAACACCCTTAAAAGAAGGCTGCTGGCTCTCACCCTCTGATTGCTTCTTTTCATCTGCTTAAAGCAGGATTGAAAAGAAAAAAAACCTGTGACAGAAAAATGAGTATCACAGAGCAAATGCCCTAAAAGTTGGTGGCTTCTGGGCAATGCAGTAATGGGTCTCTCAATGCTAGGTCTACTTCCTTCTACCAAAGCACCCAGAAAAGTTAAGTAGCCACCTCTTTGGCAGCAGTCACAGGAGTGCCCTCTGTTACTATAACCCTCTGACCACTGGGCATCCTTTTCCCTCAGTCTTTGTAGACAGATAGAGTAGAGAAACAAACGAGGACAGTGACACCTCCTTGCAGGGCAAGCATTTTTTATCCTTTGATAGGTCTTACCACAGCAGATTTAGCTCCTCATACATGCAGCAGTTAGAATTAAAAAAAAAATATTAGCCCAGCCATCATGGCAAGGGTTTTCTACTGTCTCAGAGACAATGAATCCCTTCTGTTACCAAAATTATGTAATCATTAGTTGTTTTATTCATAAAACTCCTCATATCTACACTATCTAAATGTTATCACTTAGGTTTAAGCAACTAATGTACTTAGACCACTGCAAGTTTTCCAACACCCAAGCTGTCTGAGCCAGAGGAACGCTTACGGGGAATTTACTTTTATTTTGACACAGAAAGAGCTCTGAATTTCCTGTGCTTTAGTCAATACACTGGCAAGTTCACTGTTGGAAGAGATGGAGGGACACCATCTGGGATAAACAACAACTCCACCCCAGTCAGACACGAGACAATGAAACCCAAGCACCCAAGTGAAATGCATCATCCCTTTGCCAACAGATTCCAGCACAAATTACAGTGATGTTAGTAGAGAGCTAGCTGGTTAGTCAGCAAAGGAAGAGGAAATGTGTACACACACACACACAGGTATTAACAGCAACCACCAACTTGATTAGTTACCATGGTGTCTAGTGGGACTGGAAGAGAAGACCCAGCCCTGTTACATTCCCAATCTGGCGTCTATATCAGGATCTCTGTAAGGAGAGGAAGGTAAGCAGGATCCAATCCCAGCACACCAAGGCAGAAAGAAAAAAAACAAAACAAAACAAAACAAAAAAATAAACACCAAAGTCAGAGCATGAATGGAAACCGTGGCCATGCAAGGGTTCCAGATGCCACGCAGGGCCCCAGCCCACCTCAGTTCAAGGCAGAATGGTTATCTAGGAGTAAGTGCTTCTCTGCACCACCACACACTGGGTTAGCATCATGTAGAAGACAGTCCATAAGTTTGGAGGGGGTCACAGCACACTTGGTTTCTTTCTACACATCATGCAGAGCTGGCACGGTCAGTGAAAGCAGGATTTAAACCTCAGAGATTATTTTCCCAAGAGAGTAGTAAAATCTGCTACAAGAAATCACATTGCATGAACTACTGCTCCAGGCTCAGCACCAACATGTGTCCTCCAGCAGGAAGACACTGGGGAGCAGGTCAGTGGGAAGCAGGGCAGGCAGGCCATCTCAGGCACACTGCAGGTACATGACACTGCAGGGTTCTTTTCAATTCTTCAGGGAAGGGCACATGCAGAAAGGGAAAACCAGGCTTTCCACACAATTTTGAGCACACACAGCCACCCTTGCTGTATTTAGCCTTACCATTGGGCAATAGCCAACTCACTTTGTCTAAGCTCTCCAACTGGGAAAAGGACAGGGCAAAGTTTAATTTGGAAATCCCCACAAGCTTATTTTTGGAGTTATTCTCTTTTATCACACAGGCAACCCAAAGAACCTGCAATAAGCAGGAATATTCGTTGGGCAAAGAACAGACGAAACTTACATGTTTTGGGGTTGTTTCTAAGACTACATACATAATTTTCATTCTTTCTTAAGAGAAGCAAATTAGAGCTAATTAGAGAGGAGAAAAAAGGAAGCACCTCCTCCACCAGCAGCAAGTTTCATCACCACAGGACTATAATCTGCCTTTGTCAGTTCTTGTTGCTTTTTCATATGCCCGCTCAAAGAACTGTGTTTCACTTTGGAGTGAACACTAAAAACCCTGCAGGGATGGTAACAGTTAACAAAAAACAGACAGTGAATGAGAATGGATGCAGAGTGACTACTCCTTCTTTACTTTCAAGTGTGGTGATGAAGGGGGTTTTGGCAAGTGTTTTGGTCCAGGTTTAGGAGGCAGACACTGGTAACAGAAAAATCCAGTCCTAATCTCAACATACAGCATTCCTTGAAAGTGCACATGTGGTGCTTTTCCTTTGGAGGTGGTAAGGAAAGCAGAGCTAGAGGGAAGGGGAGCAGAACTAGGGGATCTTGGATTAAATGCTCTGGGGGCATATATCCTTGTGTCTAGGGATCAACTTCAACACCTAGAGATTTTCAGGTGCAACTCATGGTCAGTAGGTCTTTTCAAGCACAGTACAGAGGTCATCACCAAAGGCAGATGATCAGAGTTCCACATGGCCATACCTATCTCTAGCTGTGGTTGCCAAGGCTTGCCTGAAACAATTCCTACCCCGCTTAAAGCCCTCCCTCTGATCCTGCTGCTGTTCCTCACATCAGCCACGGGTGAGGAGGGAGATCTCTTACCCAGAGTATCGTTTTTTAGAGTTGTTCTTTCTGATGACAAGACACACGACAATAGAGATGAGCGATGAGAGACCTGTAACCGTACCGATGGCTATCCCTGCCACGGTGGCAATGGGGAATGCGGGCAGGCTGTCTGCGGAGAGAAGGGAGAAAACATTCAACTCTTCTGCATTCCCTGCCCAACAGTAGTGCAAACCACAAATGCCCTTGAGCCTGGATTCCTTCAGAGCAGGAGGCACTCATGTAATACCCAGAAAAAACAGCATGCAGCCTAGGTGGCAGTGGCAGCAGGCAGCCTGCAGAGTAAGGTATGAACAGAGCGTACACTAGGAGTGTTCTTAATGTCACCGTCCTTCAGGAGAGAGTTCATGTTGAACCAGAGGTTTTACATGTCAGGGAACACAAGTGACAAGGAGGACAACCCTGTCTCACTTTGTATCTGAAGGGGAAAAAAACCCCCAGGTTACAGCCATCTGGCAATTTCCAGTGAGGTCAACAGGAAAAGGCCGGCACGCCTGAAAGCAGATTTGGGCACAGCACATCGCTAACCCACTAGGAGCACTGAAGGCTGGGTGTTCTCCAGGGAGCATGCAGCACACAGCAGAGTTCCTACCCAGGATCACTCTTAGCAGTGTTTATACCTGACTGTGGTGTCTCAAAATACAGCCTTGTACATTTTTATAGACTCATTTTTTTCCCTTCTTAACTCGGGATCATTGTACAATACCAGGAAAACACGTAAAGGAACACAATATTGCCTTACTCACATTTACCCTAATATTATTTTGGGGAGAGTAGGCCAAAAAAGAGCAGCCAGAAACAAAAGCCAATCAGAGAATGAGTACAAAATACCTACAAGCCAAAGAATACAAAGCCAACCATTACAGCTTCTCCCAATAAGAAACAAAGCCCCTTTCTTCCCCCTACATAGTGGTTAACACAAGGAACATCTCAGGCCAGAGGGTTTCTTAAAAGACTCCATGCTACACTAGCTACTTGTACCAGACACAAGTGAATCAGCAGAAGACAAAACCTACACCCATACAGAAAAATCTGTCTCAGACACCTGAATCTGATCATCACAAAACTGTTGAGGTTGGAAGGGATGTCTTGAGATTGTCTAGTCCAAACCCACTGCTTAAGCAGGGCCAAGTAGCACAGTTTGCTCAATAGTCTGTCCACTTTGGATTTGATTCTCTCCAAGGATGGGAGACTCTTCAGGCAACCTAGTCCAGTGTTCAACCACAGTTAAAATGTGGGGTTTTAAGTGCAGACAGAATTTCCTGTGCTTCAACTTACGCTGATTGTCTCTTGTCCTGTCACTAGACACCACTGAAGAGCCTGGCTCAGTTTTCTTCATGTGCTATCAATAAATACCTGGTGAGAGGACTCTCTTCTCTTTTGCAGGCCAGACAATCCCAGCTGCCTCCATTTCTCCTCATAAGAAAGGTGCAACAGTCCCTTAACTATCTTACTCGTTCCAGCAGGGACCACAGACCACCACTATCCTGAAGCAGGGGCATCATACTGAGAAAACAGGGCTTACATTTAGTCCTGTTCCTTTGGAATTCAGTGACTTTCAGCAGAAGGGCTACCTGACTTCTGGCTGTTTCATTGATCATAACATCATTCAGCCAAACATCACATCAGCAGCTTTCCTGGCTCTCCAGTGTGATATGCCAGTTCACAGCAAAATGGGAATTCAGAGTCTTGATAAGAAATTAAAGATGAAGATATGAGTGCCACAAATTGGAGGAGGACATTCTTTCCAGGACCTTTCAGCAGCCCAGGGATCCATCTGCTATTAAGGAAGAGAGTCCTACAAATGGTAGTATTTTTCAGATATGCAAGATTGTATTGTGATTGTATTTGAGCCCCATGCAAAAATTAGTTTACTTTGAGGCATATAAGGAGCTCCCTAGTTCCTGTGCTTTTTCACCTTTCCAAAAGTGCAGGAATAACTGTCTGCAAAAGTATCAAAAAGACATGCATTCCTGATAGCAGACCAGCTGCTGCCTTGTACACCAGAAAACACACACATTTTCTCAGAGCAGGAAAACAAGTGACAATCCAAAACTAAAGTGCAGAGTATCTGCTGAAAGAATAATATTAGAACTCTGATAGTTTTGTCATTTCTTTGACTCATGAGGGGTTTTTTTGGGGTGGTTGAATCTGAGTGATGGTGTTGGGGTTTGGGTGTTCCTCCCTTTTGTTTCTCTTCACCTGTGGAATTTTTTGCCCATCAGTTGCTAAGGGACCATAATGGCCGGGTACTTAAGGGGAACAAAAGAAGTGATTGAA
>VZTR01014624.1:348391-367834 GCA_013400775.1 Chaetops frenatus | reverse complement strand
GAGCCAGCAGGCTCTCACTGGGTTCCTGCTTCTGTTTGTTGTTAGTGCCATTGTAGCTGTTGTTTGTTTGCTTTACTATAAATACTAGTAAAGAACTGTTATTCCATTTCCCATATCTTTGCCTGTGAGCCCCTTAATTTCAGAATTAGGATAATTCAGAGGGAAAGGGTTTACATTTTTTCCATTCCAAGGGAGGTCCCCTGCCTTCCTTAGCAGACACCTGTCCTTCAAACCAGGACAGATGGACAGCAGCTACATTTTGGTAACAAAGGTTTTTAAGACTGTATTAAAAAAATGCTAGTGTTTGCACGTGAAACTTAGAGTCTGGCTTTATTGCTTTTCATGAAATGGTCCCTATATTTTCCAGCATTCCACAGTTACATGAATTCCTCATAAGCACCTCCAGAGCAGCCAGTAACTTCATTGTAAGACAGTCCCAGCTATGTAACCAAACATCAGCTCTGAAAGCCAATATTTAAGTTAACAGCTCAACACAAATCAAAAATCCAGCCATTCAGAGAACACATTTCACTAATTATCACTGAAATTCAGAGCAAATTCCATTTCACTGAGAGCATGTCAGTATCAGTTTTATGGAAGAGGCAGGAAAGTGAAGTTTCCATTGCCCCTAAGAGGAAAGATGCCCATACCATTCTAATTTTTCCCCCATGTGTGTTCAGATCAAAGATGGACCACCTCCAGGTAACCCCAGCTGTCTTGAAAACAATGTTAAGTAGCTTCCTGTTGCAAGTAGGGTCAGCCTACTGTAAGAACTTGGAATTCCTTATGAATTTCTGGTTTTTAGGCTTTGAATGGGTAGTCCTTTCCAGATTCAGATTGCTTTTTCAACAGACTGTCTTGCTTTTCATCCCTGCCAGTAGAATTCTTCCAACACACTTGATAGAGCTGTTTGTGCAAACACCGTGTAGGTACTGCAGTGAAAACCAGCTGGGCTAGTTTGGCAATTTTTAAAAATTAGGCCACCATGGAACTTGTTAGATATTTGATCCAAAACCTAAAACTAACCTATCACCAATTTGATCATTTAAATGTGCATAGAATGAATGTGGCTTTGGACAGTTTACAGCACCAGACATACGATTCAGAATCATTAGATGTACATATAATAAAAAAATCAATATGCAAAAGTGCCATCATGTATTTCTTCCAATTCAAAAAAACTGCTCCAGCTCAGTTTAGGATGAGTTATTGGAAGAGCTTGAAAATCTGTTTTCACAGTCTCCTTAACAATTTGAAGACAACTCTTGCAGCATTTTTCCGATGGTGCGAAGTATTTCAAACACAAGGCTCCAGTCAGAACCAGTGAGATCCTCTTGTCCAAATGCTCCACCAATGGGGAAGCCAGCATGTAAGTCTGTTGAAAAATACCAGCTAAATTAGTGCACTGAAGTTAGTCTTCTGTTGGTTAACTTGGGTTAAAATCTGAAAAGGCTTTTCCAAGACAGCCTGACTTTGCCAAAAAAGCAGTTACTTTACTGCTTCTTCATAGTGACTATGATTGTGAGAAAATAAACCAACCTTACTTTACGCAGGCTTCAAACTTCCAAGAAATAGAAAGTTCTAAGTGATGGTTGGACATCCAGAGGTCCCACCCAACCCAAACTGCTCCATGCAGAGGAAAGTTAGATATAGACCTTGCCTACATAAGAACATGGAATGACCTTACGAGCAGAGGTACACACCTGCTCTAGCAGCAGCATCATTCCAATCAGGACACATGGATAGGTATCTTCCCTAAGATATTAAAGTATAATGGAATAGCTGCATCACCACTGTCATTTATGAATTCAGCATTTATTCTTGTCCTTCCGAAACTATAAATTTGAAAATGCAATTACTGTAACAATCATTTCATTGTACAAAACAGTACGCTTTGGCTGACCTCCAGCTGAGGTAGTAGAAACAAATGTTTTGTATGATCAAGAGAAATAAAGAGCCAAACGGACAAACAGGAACTAAGTGCTCTTGAACTGTGATAGATGTTACCAAATGCTAACCAAAAACCTCACATGACAGCAAGCAGCCAGGCCCTGAAGTTTGTCAGAGCCACCACAGATTCTTTAAGAACACCTGAGTAAAAGAGACAGAATGCCCATCCAACACAAATACCTTTGCATGGAATACAGTAGCATTTCACTTTCTGTATGTTTGGGCCAGATTTAGAGTTTTGCATTCCATTAAATATACCAGAAGGGTTTCAAAAAGAAGAGACTTCTACTTTTTCTCCTTGCTCACCCGATTTCGTAAGTCACCCTAACCCCTGATGCAGCATAATGCAGGAAATATATTCATAGGACTGCAAAATGAGAAGATGTGTTTTCATCAAGCCTTCCACCAGCTTTTACTAATAATTGTTCAAACCACAACAATTAGTGGGCATAGAGGAAAAGGGTATGACATACAGTTTTTAAAAGCTGACAGATACTGGTTCCATTACTAGGACCTGGAAGGAAAGAATTTAAAAAACAGCAGCTCCCTCCAGGCTACTCCCCCACCCCCAATAAAAGTGATATAGACAAGGAATGGANATCATATAGGGTGAATACCTTTCTCCACAACTCTAACTCGGATTTCTCCTGGTTTGACAACAATGTCAGGTGGGTTCTTGACATCGCAAATGTACGTGCCGTTGTCCCGGAACTGCATGTTTGATATAGTGATAGAAGCATCTTTCTTGTTAAGATCTCCAGCCCAAGTGATCCTGTCTTTAAATGGTATGTCCTTTCCAGGGTATGACTTCCCATTAGAGTAATAGAAAAACTGCAGTCAAGGAAAAGAGGATATAAGAACAATCCAATTAGCGATTACAGAGCCATCGTGCTTCTCTCACTATTACAGCGTTCTCCCAGAGCCAACGGAGTTACACACAGCCAGTAGCTGAGGTTTTTCTCCTTGTGCCTCACCACTCCAGTCTGCCTTGTTGCCTCTTGATCACATAACCATGCTTGTACCTCAACCATACCAGCACAAGAGACCAGCGAGTTTCAGTTGTCGGCTGGTTTTGATTTGTTTTGTAGTTGGATTGGTTGGGGAATTTTTTTCTGTTTTGCAGGGGACAGTGTTTTGTAGATGAGAAGGTGGGGGAAAGAGAAAAAAACCTGGTAACCTGATAATAATTAAAGGATAGAACAGTCTTGGAACACAGCCATCTGTCTTTCAGGCACAGGAAACCACCTGCATCCTAGCAGAAAAAGGACACCAAGTTTCCTATCTTGTGTTTTGCTGTGTGTTACTTGCAACTAAAGCACAGCTAAATTAACATGCAATACTCTCCCTTCCTTCCACCCCCTCAGAAAATCCCATGACCAATTTAGAGTATATCTAGCTGTTTTCCAGAAACCCTCAGGTAACTAAATATAACTGTTTCCCAGTTTTTAAGTGACTAAGCTGCACATTGGCTCTGCACTCCCTATATATGATCAAAAAATCTTTGAAGAATAAACTTCTTTAGTACAGACTAAGGAAAAACTGAGTATTTCCTAACTATACCTGCCCAAAATCAAGATTTACAGCAGTAGGAAGTGCATAGACTTCTACAGGACAACTCTGCTTTCAAACACATGGGATACACTAAGAGAGGCATCAAGGCCGCTGGAGAATTGCAAGAGCACATTCTTTCTTAATTGGATATCCTGTAAGACAGCAAGACAAACCTAATCAAGAACCAGCCTCAATTCCCCTCAGTTCAGTCTCCAGAGAATGATGAAAGAAATTCAAGACAATATTCCAGCTTCCTCTTTCTCCTGCCTTATTTACAAAGCAGTGTCTCTGCCACAGAACTGCCTACAAGACAGTCATTCCATTCAAATCATCTCCTATCCCTCTTCCTTTTCCTGCCCTTGATCTCAGGCTTGCTATTCCAACAGCTTCTCTATCAGACCTGCACTCTGAATATCAGGCCTTATCACTTGGCAGCACAAATCTCATTCAGCTCAGGTAGTGCACATCATGGCCATCTGTCCTGCTGCAGTCAAGCTTGTTGTCTACAGATTAACATAAATCCAACAAAGTATTCCATGTGGTACAAGTTGGCTAGCACACAGTCAGCTGTCAGCATTTTGGGGGGACTCTGCATCAGTCTGCGGCTTTTCCAGCTGGACTGTAACCTTTAATACAGCAGCACTGCATTACCACACCCCTGTGCACAGGGGAAGTCATCCCACTGGAAGTCTAGAAGGCCAGAGGCAGATTCCTCAGCTCTCTAGATGCCCTCACCTGGGGAAGGAGAAATCACAAAGTAAAATACGTCCTGAAACACAAGCTAAGTGATTCAAGCCATCCCTTGCCTACGGTGGAGTGATTTAACTTGAGACTTCTTTGGAACATGTGGTGAGGAAAGGGGACAAGCAGGGGAAGCTTCCAATCCAGCCAGCCTCACCCCATAGCCACAAGAACGCCAGTGTGATTCTAAAGGGGCACAGGACCATCCTTGTCAGGAGAAGCATGGGCTTAGCTCAGACATAAGATCATCGTGAGATTGGTCTTTTAAATTCACACCCACCAAGCAATGCTATGTCTTGGGCTCACAAATAAACATCACCTCCATACCTTCCCCAAACCCTCAAAAGAAACAGGGAATTAACTTCAAATTGTGCTAGGTCACTTCTGCTCAAAGAAAATTTGTTTTTCTCTCAGTTGTTCTGATAGTGACATCCAGGTAGAATGTCTGAAATTACTTCACTCAGAAAACAAATGTTATGTGCTGAAGCTGTATTCCTACAACTGGACAGTGATGCAGAGAGGGAATGGCAAAACAGGATATATGGGGAGCAGAAAACACAAACAGATGGCTTCTCTTCACCCATCCTGTTCAACACTGGCAGGAAATCTGCCCTACTTCCGTAAGCTTCTGCCCAACTACTGCTTTGGATTCCCAATGGGAAGAGCTCACTCTTCCAAACTAAATATTTATTTCACTGAGAATTCAGAAACTTGTTCTTCAGAGCTCTACACACTGAGCAAGATGCTCACACACTGGTTTTGACCATCTCTGCTCTGAGCACTGAAGGGCTCCTGGAGCTTAAATGAGCTCATGTCCGTAGCAGAGGGAAGGAGACAAACACAAACAGGCTGAGCAACCTGCTATCCCCACATTTTCAAAGCTGTCCCAGAATTCCTCATTCTGCTTCCTCTAAATTCTCACTCAGGACAAGGAACAAGAAAGAAGCAGAAAAGGCTGAGGAAGAAGACAGCTATCAACCTACCAAAACCATTTCTTTGAAGATTGACATCCAAAGGATCTGAGCCCACTTGGGCCAAATGTACAGGAACTGAGCAATGACAAATATTATTTGACTAAGTTCCTTGCTAGCCTGATTTTTTACTTGTCAAGTAACTATAATAATAGGATGCAACTGCTTACTGATTTGAGCTATTCCATTCTGTTCTGAAACCAGGGAGACTGGTCTTACTTTAAAGCTTTTCGAACAGAGGCTATACAGTACACAAGCAAAATAAACAACATGCACAATACACAATGTAACACTGCAATTACAGTGGTAATTCAAATTCTGTGACTGCTAGATTCAGTCAAATACAAAAGGATAGAGGATTTATAAGATTCCTAGGTGCTCATCTACTTCATACATACAGCCTCCAAACCAACACCCCTCTCCTAAGACTAGCAGAGTAACTAGTGTATTTTGTGATCACTGCACACTCCAGTCTTGGCAGAGATCTAGCAGACTGCAATATTTTCATACAACTCTAAGAAAGCCCCCTAAAATCACAGTAATGGAGATAAGGCACACAGAGGGAGGCTCCAATCCATATCTGCTTTCTCCTTAGAACCAACTAGAAGACTCACTGCTCACCTACCCCAGCCTCCCCTGCCAGCTCTGCTCCCCTCCAGGCATTGCTTACTGAGATACGAGTGGCTGCTCCCTCTGGTTGGAAGCTCCAGGAGACAGACGCTGCGCTGCTGATCACCTCTACGGACGTGAATGTGCACGGGAGCTTTGCGTCCGTCCCGTTCTCCACAAACATCTCCTCCGGGGTGTTGACCTCTACTGCTGATACTTGGACTGTGTGGGAAAGGCAAAGAGAAGAAAGGAGGAGAACAAGACACATCAGTGCTGCTTTGGGAATCAGGAAGCTCACATCACACTGCCTAGAAAGGCAGAAGAGAAGAGGCATCAATAACTCCTGCATCAAGTGATTCTACCGACATTGCATTATACCTGTAATCAAACAAGTATAGAGCAGGCCAAGTAAATATTCACTTCTCCTTCCTTGTATTATCTGTGACAGGATGTTTTCCACTCACAGATGTTTCCTCTAGAACACTTCGTGGAAGTCAATTCTATGGTGCGAAGGATGAGTTTAAAACTTTTTTCTACCAGCTGACAGCAGGCATTGTAATAATTAGGCCTCATCAGAGGAACTAACAACCTGGCCCTGCTATTACTCAGTTTCCTCTCTGGCACACATCTTGTTTCCTATCTCCAGTTTTTCCTAGCTGTAGGTAAAACAAAAACGCACTTCCAGAAAGCTGAGGAGCAAACTTCTTTCACTCCCAGCTATGCCATCTACTCCTGCTCTCTGCTATGCTCCAAGGTCTGTATGTGCAAGGCCTTATAAATAATCACTCAGTTATCGTTCAGAAGCATGAGCTAGTTTAATTATTTTCTACCTTATGCACAGTCAAAACAGGGAGCAGACCACAACCATCCCCCAAATTTAAAGTAACCAAGACTAATATTGTGCTTCTACTGGTAGTTTTCCTAACAAGTAAGTAAAATTCATCATGATTCAGGAAACATGTTGAAGATGTTCTTTATCTGGCACCTTTTACACTGCTAATGCACTATCCATATCCAGATTTAAGCAGATTCAAGTTTATGCTGAAAAACAAAGCAAGATCTTGTGACATCACAAGAGAAGATCTGCTAGGCTTCGTGTCACATCCCCATGAAAGCAAAAATCTTGTCAAGTCAGTGTGAGTGGGTGCACATGTGACATGTGTCCCTGGTACCTCAAATACACATTTTGATTTTTATTAAACCATGATATTCAGCATAGAGATGGTAACAGCAATCTACTTCTGTTCACAGGATTCTGTGTTTCTGGGCTCCAGTACCTTATATCCCCTTGTTAGAAGAGGAGTACAACCCTTCCTGCTCTATCAGTACCTCAGCTGATTTGTTTCTCAGCTTTGAATAAAGTAGCTCAAAGTAGGCAAACCAAACAGAAAGATGCAAGTCAAAGACTGTTCAGATAAAAAGAAAGGAAAGAAAAACCCACCTACATCAGTCCTTAAATCCTGAGGTTTGAGTTTTTAGTCAGTGAGAGCCACCAGCTTGGCAGATTTCAGAAGCTGGACAGCAAACATCCAACAGAATGAACATGCAAGCAGGGGTGGGAGAATTGTACATCACAGTAACTGCAATAACCAAAACCAGAAGAAACCACCATTCATTAATTCTGCTCAGAGCCCACACTGCCCACTTCCAAAATTCACCAGCTCCTCAGTCCCATCAGGTTCTCTCTGACACCTCAGACTCTCCTGTCATCACTGCTCTCATTTCCAAGAGAACAAGTGCCCCAAGAGGGGTGGGGAATAGGGGTAGTGATTTTTCATCATGAGGTTCTAGCAGAGCTTCCTCTCTCTTGTACATACTCTGACTATGGGCCAAAAAATGTTCTTTTGTAAAACAACTACCAAATATTTATTTGAAACATACAAAGACTTCTAGTAATCAAATTAAACGAACTGAGAGCTGCTGTGCTTTATGTATTTTTTCCCAGCTAATGGTGTAGAAAAGAAAAGAAATAAAATAAAATCCATTGTATCAAGTCCAAGCCACAGAACAAACCTCCCTTTCAAGCATAAAACAAGCAAGATGCCCTCAGTGTTCGTGTAGGAAGAAAAGAGTCTGCACAGACATTGTCTGCTTGTACATGGTACAGAGAACTCCTTGCCACACACAGGCAGTGGGTAGTACAGATCTGCCTAATCTAAAGAAGTCACTATTCTAACTCACTGGAACTGTAGTGAAGCAAAAAAAAAAAAAAACCAGCAACAAAAACTTCTCCCTACAATGGGAAGGAAGGAACTATGTAATCCTGTACAGATATTTCTATCAAGTTTAATTTTCATCTGCCCCATTTTTGGCTCAATTTCATGTTCTTCTTCACTGATTTTCTCCCCTCTGCCTCTTTCACTGCTTCAAAAATATTTTTCTTGCTTCTGTTGCCTTACAGCAGGAGACACAAGCTTCTTAAATCATAACCTGACTGTTGGGTAGAAAGGCCACAACATTTGTCAGCTGTTTACCCTTAGCCCTCTAATCCCATACTTTTACTGATATGGTGGCTGTTCCCACTACCTTGAACTCTTTGGCCTCCTCTGTCATAACAAAATCCACACGGATCATCCCTAGCTCTAGGCTCTTTTCCTCCTCTTTCCACATTTACCAGGATTACATCCACCTTCCAGCTTCTCCCTCTATTTAAGTACTTCAGTTGGAGAAAGTTGAGTTTTGAGTCATATTTCAGTCACACTTACCCACTGCTCTATTCCTCAAGCTTACTCAGCCTTAGTTCCTCTCAAGAGGAAAAAATATCACAGGAAATTGTCTGAGAGAGAAGAGTGGTTTAGGAAGGGAAGGTCAGCAAGGTACACAGGGCAAAAATAAACATTTGCTCCTCTTCCCTGCATCCTTCTTGATCCTATCACCGTGTCCAACTGCACGTAGCCCCAGTATTTCCTTCTGAACATCCCATCCAGCCTTTAGCTGCTTTTATTCTTCTTTTCAGCAGAAAAATGCTTCTATTTTTCTCACCTATCCCCAAAATAATTTGAAAAAAAATCCACCTGTGCCTCCTCAGCCATTTCTTTTATATCTGTAGTGTTGAGTTTTACTTCAACTACAAGAACTCTCTCCAGCTCCATTTTCAAACCCCACACTTCAATGAAAACTCTCCATCCACATCTTCCTTTTCAGGCAATCCTCCTGCTCTTGAAATAGGACAAGACACTCATATTCTTACTAACTTACTAACCTTACTTACTAATCTTTTCTTATTTTTCCCATCATGGATCTTCAGTCTTCATCAATGCTCTCTCTATTCTCAGGTCTTTCTTTCCTTGGTATCTTGCCTCAGAGATCTCATCTGCAAAACAAGTTCAAGCTCCCATCACTCACTGACTACTCAGATCTGCATCTCTGCTCAGGATCTGTCTCCTTATGTTCAGAGAACAGCCTCAGTCTGACATCTTTGTCAATGCTAACTTGTCAGCTCACACCAAGTGGGACTAAAGCAGAGCTCAGAGCCCTCCACAACTGCTTTTACCACCACAGACCTGCCACGTGTCTCTACAACTCAACACCTGTGCAACACCGCTAACTTTGAACTCTTCCCAGGTCAAGGCAGAGTCTTTCAGAGTTTCCAGTCACCTGCTCAGCTGACACCAGACTAAAACCTCCAGTTTGTACCTTGGCCTTCATTATTGTGATGTCCTTTTTGCTCTGGACAGAGGGACAGTAAGACCAGTAAGTACTGCAGTTCCTGCTAACCAAGCTGCTCCAAGACACTAAGAAGAGGGAGACATCACCTATGCAAGATCACTGCTTCCTTCCATGAAGTGGAAATGACACGAAGCACCCATCCCTGTTGCAGTATAAAGAGACTCTTGTCCCCAGCCACATTATAGATAGCATTGGTCTCATGCAAAACTTTTAAAATGAAACTGCAGCATCTCCTCCTAAATGCTATCCCTCAGACTTGGGAGGATATGCTCAAAACCTGCAAAATCCTTCCACTTCCTTTGAGCCCTCCAAAGCACGTGGTAATTGCATCTGTATAAATCCAGCAGTGCCTAAGCTGCCAGTGCTTGGAGATCAATGCCTTTTAAAACTGAAGTAATCTTTTCCTACTTTTACTTGTACCCCCTGGTTGCTTATACTTGCCTCATAGTGATTTTAAAAAAACATTTTGGGTAAGAATTGTTTTTATTCTACATATTTTATGGAGAAGTATGGTTGACCATTTGGTTTGGTAGCATATCACAAAGAAATCCTTCTGTGCACCGAAGTTCCACTCTAATTAACACATAGTAAATTAAAATTACTTTGTAGACCACTATTTCTACTGAGATCTTAGATTCAATGAGAAAGTTCTGTTTATTAAGGCTATGAACACACCAAAATAAACTCAATTCCCTTGGATTCAACTCAACGTGATCACTAGAAGACTTAACAAACCAAGAATGCAAACAGTTAACACTGTAATCACAGGCATCTTATTTCCACCAGCACAAACACAGCCCACACGGACACTTTCATCAGATTGTTAAATACTGGATGCTTATAGTTGCTACAGTTCCCATCCTATACCAGGAAGAGTGCTACTCCCCTCCTCTTGAAATGGCTAATCATCAGTTTATTAATTAATACAAGCAACTTGCTTTGCTTATCTTAAAGACACATGGTAATATAGTCATGTACATGATTTATAAATGAAGTCTCTTATAGATGAAAGGTCTTGTCAAAATGACAGAAAATTCAGTGTATCAATATGTTGACTCTGGTCTCCCCAGCAGCCCAGAAGTTTCATCAGAAAGGAGGATGTGGTTTTTTTCTTATCACTAAGGGTCATAGGTCACAAAAACAATATACACTTTAGAATCGGTGCTTTCATTAACAAACACTCTTACTCAATGTCTTGTGTAACATCTACTGTTGACAGTATTCTCAACTACAGCTGCATGGCATTTAGTTCTTTCTCCCACAAAACCGCTTCCCTGTACAACCAGCATGAAACAACAGCAGCCAGACCCCTACAAAACATCCCAGAAAACCAGAACAAAGTTACAGTCCCCAACTGCAACTACAGGCACTTCTGTCCCCAAAGACCATTTCTCCATTGTGGATAAAACACCTGGTGGAGAAACCTTAGCTTCCTGCCTTTATAGACAATAGACATGCCAAAAATTGTTCCTCTGGAACCGCATGTGATCTGTTAAAACACCCAGATGCTGGACAGAATTTCCACACAAAGAATTCCTTCACATCATTTAGTCTTAACACACAAGTAGAACTCATGCCAGCAGTTCCACCCAGGGGCAAACCATGGTGTACTTCATAGGGACAGCAACACACAAGTATTAAGAAGTCACATGTGTCCAGTCCCTCCTCACAGAGACTGTCCCTGCAGCCCCCCCGTCACCATGACCTGGATGTCTGCACTCCATACATTTACACAGGAAGCAAAGCAACACCAGCTACAGCAATGACTAGACAGAGTCACACCAACCAAGCCTGGCATCTAAGTTTCAAAGCAATAAAAACTAAATTCCACTGCCTCAAAGGAGGATGGAAGAGTTTAATTTCACTCTCAAATGCCAATTCACCAGCAGCTTTTAGCTGATGCCACAGCATCTCCCCAGGTTGACAATCTTGTCAAGTAACCCAGGCTGCTGGAGGAAAGAGAGCTTCCTGTCTCCAGGAACACAGCTGGTCCTGCAGCATGCTGCAGCTCCAGGAATCAGAAAGCACAACTGTGACACCCAGCCCATGAACACCTACCACCTCCTGTCACCATGCTGCTGGAAACTTCATCCCCCAAGCAGAGACAAGCATCTGCTAATGCAACATTCACTCTCTCTCAGCCTGTTTGCACATTCAGCTAAGCTCTACTTGACTCAACAATGAAGGGAAAAAAATAGCATCTCGTCACCCCAAGTGAAAGGAAAGCAGTTTCACTGAGAAATCTTAAGCAGGCTGTGGCTAAGCTGTCACAGCAGACAATATAACATCCATGCATCTCAGCCCTGCACACCTTCATGCACCTACTCTGACAAGACTTAAAGACAAGTCTCCAGAGTCACCAAACTTTGGTACCTCCTTCTCCTCCCACACTGCAGAGCCAGTTTTTGGCGTGTTCTCCTCCATATGACGCAGAGCTGCTCATTGTTCTGCCAAGGAGCAGCAAAAGAACCTATGCTGAGATTTACTTTCAAGGCCTGTGCTTTAACCAGACATGAAGAACAAGCATGAGAAACACCCAAGGATGGCTGAGCTCCCTTGCCAGACAGGCCACAGATTTCTTGTTCAGTCCTGAAGAAATAATTTCACTGCTATATCACTCTCTCAACTCTCTCATCTCATAAAAGATAGATGCTTGTAAAGGTGCTGAGAACAATGAACAGGTAAGCGGTGGAGCCGCACAGCTTCATGCTCCTGTTACAGCATCAGTCGTATGTCAGGTTTGGGCAGATACTTAGTCTTGAGGCAAGTAACTTCTAGTTACTTCTAGTACTTTTCCCTGGGGATCACAAAGCAATACTTCCCTGCTTGTGCTGTAGGTTGGGACACCAATCAGCAGCTCAGGTACTTTCCATACCACACATCACAATTTTCTGTTCAACAGCCCTGAAGTGGTTTTCCTTCCATGCCCAAGTAACTTTACAAGTGTTCAAATCCAAGTAAACAGTTCTTGTTGACAAAGCCAAACCAAAAGAGTGGAGAACCCAAAGGGGCAAGTTAAGCAAAGCTGTTCAAAGTGGAAACGGTAACTGGAACAGCTGATGGCAGCTGTTCTACCTCTACTCTTGCAATACTAACAGAGTCACTAACAAACACAGCACATTATTTTCTGGGCACAAAGAAAGATGACAGAAAATGGGAACTGAGATTACAGAAAGGCAGAAAAGTCTCCTTGAAATACACCAGATTCTTCCCACAAATGAGGAACAAAGCTTGCTTAACTAAAGATCTGAGAGAAGCTGGGTAGACATGCTCAACACATGGCAGAGAGAATAAAAAAAGCATCCCACCATCACAAGCATTTCCCAAAATTGCTATAGCAATCCACTAAAACTGTCACAACTACTAAGGAAATGAGAGTATTAAAGATCAGAAGTTGTAGTCAAAAAACCACAACCGAACAACAGCAAAACCCAAATATCATGGAGTGGACACTAGAGACTGACATATTGCTGGCTGGAACAAAAGCTTCCCTCCAGGCTTTTTTTCTTTTTTTGGTTATTAATACTATCTCAAGTGAAACTATGTTAAAAACACCAGTCATGTTGCCAACTGTTGATGGCATGCAGCATCTTTTTGACAAAATCTATCATTAGCAGCATGGGAACTACCGATTTCCAAAACAAACTAGACAGTAGAATTTAGGACACGGATACACAAATTTCATGAGGAGATAAAGTGCAAAGCCTACATATCAGACATAAGAAGCTGCCCTTTTTCTGACCCTTTCACAGTAATCCACAAAGCTGTAACCAACTCAGTCTATACACACCAAGAGACATCTGCAAAAGCTGCACCTTGAACCATCCAAGGTATTAGTAGCATTCCATGAACAGTCACTCCCACCTGTCCTCATTCCTGAACCAGAATCGTGCCCATCTCTTGCCAAGTATTAGTATTTCCACCAGCCTGAAAGGTGAGCACAGGGTTTTTTCCTGTGTACAGAAAGACTTGATTAAAACCTGTTAAATAAAATCCTACCACTTAACTGAGCAAGAAGATAGAGGCAGATGAAATGACATCATCTGAGTGATTACCCTCCTCAGCTAACAGAGTATTCACACATAGCCAACCTGTTCTGGTGTGACTAGAGACTTACTCCAGCAGTTCAAGCAAATCCAAAGCCCTTGGAGGACCAGATTCCTTGCTGATCCATGGACTGCTGAACGCCTGCAGGCAGCTCTGGCACCAAGATTGCAGCAATCTCACACTTACTTGCTAACTGAACTGCTGAGCAAACTTGTAACCAGCTACAACCCGCAGCAGCACAACCACAAAACCAAAAAGAAAAGCCCATGCTAAATATTTCAAAGCATTGTTCCATAAGAATTTGTCAGTGGTGCTGCCAATTTAAGTAGCTCACATGCACACTCAGAAGGAGATGAATTTCATCAGGAACTAATCTGTGTTCAAAACAACTCTTTCACCATTGTTTTCTTTTAAACCAGACCAACACCCTATCCCAGTCCACTGCATACTGTTTTGTACAACTGAGGAGGGTTAGGAAGCACCAAGTAGGAGCTGATTAATCTGGTTTTTCTCAGGAACACTTCTTTTGTGAAGAATTTATGGCCTTCCTTGTAGCACACTCTACATTACTTTTCCAGTTTAAACATGTGGTGATTTCTAGAGCCATCCCTTGGATTGGAGCAGCACCTTCCATCAAGCAAAATCCTGTAAGACCTCGATCTGAACACTTCAAGACAGAGAAACCAGATTTCAAAACTCCTGCTGCACATATAGTTTTATGGAATATATTACCAAGAGGGAGCCCTGTTCACCACCTTTCACTTGCAAACATTACAAAAACAAGTTACTGAGTAACAGGTGGCCTGCAGCCAATTCTAAACGCCTCCAGCACTGGCCATTCCACCCACCTGGAGATGACCTGCCCTGATTTACCTCCATCTCATGAAGTGAAAGTGCCACCAGCCACAGCTGACAACTGCTACACTGCCAGAGTTTAACCTTCCCTTAAGTATCAGAATCTCAATCTGATTTGAAACACTGAAGGTAGGATATAACCAATGTTTCAGGACAAGCTCTCTTCATGCCCCTTAACACCATGTGTGTAAAGCATCAATAAATGCACCACAAAACATCTTTTTCTGCAGGGTTGGAGGAAAGAGAGCTCACAAGAACAACCTTAGCCTTTCTATTTTCCTAATGCACTTTAAGCCAAAACCTAGCAGCAGCACTGAGTGGAAAGCACCAACTCAACAGAAACATAAAAATGCAGGAGCTGAAAGGCACAGCAGCCAAAGGGAACATTATACAAGGGCTGTAGGCTCATCCCAGCAGGCAGCTCAGCCCTGCACAGCCCCTTGCTTGCACCCCCAGTGCAATCAGGGAGAGAATTGGAAGCGTAAAAGTGAGAAAACTCGAGGGCTGAGATAAAAGGCGATTTAAAAGGGAAAATCATCACCCACTGCTTCCATCAGCAGGCAGCTGTTCACCATTTCCAGGAACGCAGGGCTCTGTCAGGTGTAACAGTGACTTGGAAGACAAACGCTGTAACTCCAAACAGCCCCCCTTCCTCCTTCTTTTCCCAGCTTTTATTGCTGACCATGACTTCTGTGGCACCCTCCCAACTCCTCATGCACCCCCAGCCCTCTTGCTGTCAGGGAGGGGTGACAAACAAAAAGGCCATGGGGTGTGTAAGCCAATGCAAAACAAGTAACCAATGCAAAACACTGTTACCAAAGCTCTTTTCACCACATGTCCAAAACTTAGCACCATCCAAGCTATGACGAAAATTAACTCTGTCCCAGCCCAGTACCAATACATTTATTTGATTTAAACATATACAATTTTTAAAAAACCAAAACCCAAAAGCTTATTCAGGGCAAGTAACAGAATGGCCCTTTAAAGATAAAAGAGATTGGGAGGAAAAACTGTGTTTCAACCTGCTCAGCAAAAAAATACTAACGTTAACCCTGCCTTAAAATGCATTGCCACATCTTCTGTGCTATGAGTGCTGCTTACTGCTAAAACCTAATCTGAGCAAACACTTGCTTTTCCACATGACTGCTGTTAGAGATAACAGTGAATCACTGCAGTTAAGAGTTCCCCAAGTCTCTTTGCTAGCAGCAAAGCCAGTTCAGAACTTCTTGTCCTCTCCTGGCACAGCCTTCTCTTACACAAGACATTCACATCTTCTCCACTGTGCTAATCACTTCCTGTGGGGTACCAATAACCCAGACCAGCGAAGTAATAAAGACAAACAAACCACACACACACAAAAAAGGATACATGCTATAAGGATGTAAATGTTTTCACACACAGAGCTTCCAGCTTTTTGATGTATTCCTAGGATATCCTGAGTTAGCATTCAATAAATGAAAAATGTATTTTCTTGCATACAAGGCTGTTTATTTTGTTAATTACATGCAGGTGGTAGAAAGATCAATGTATGCCATACATGATCAAACCACATCACATCATATCACACTTGGAGAACTCCCACTACAGGTGCTAATAATAAGCTTTGGTTAGATGACCTGATGATGATCTATATGGCACTTCTCCAGAAAAATAAGAAGTCTTTAGAAACCACTCAGACCAAAATCTTTCAAGACAAACAGTACAAGACTCGTGCCTTATAATACTATAATAGGTTTAATTTTCTTGGTCTTCCATCTCAACTCTGTATGGGACACAGGACATCCACCACCAGTCAGGACAAAGTGGGTCCACAGGCAGTGGAACTGCTGTTTAATACAATCAATTTTAATTTAGATTAACAAGCAACACAGCCATGCATGCTATTACTTACACAGAGGCTGAGACTGTTGGATGGCTGGAACCAAGAAGTATCTGGCCATTTTACCTCGTTTTACCACCCAAACATTAAGGTAGAGACTTTGCAACATATTCAAGGAATTCTTGCTGCTGCAAGCAAGGTGAGCTAAGAGTTTATCCACCTTTTCCCTTTGCAGAACCCAGGGAGCACTACAGGCAAGGAAGTTTTCCTGCCTGCACCATCACTGGGCTGAGCTTAAAAGGACTAACAGCTTCTGACGGGGGTGAATACAGGAATTCTGACTAAACCTGGCACAAGCACGAAGTGAGCATTGCAACCCTGACTTACATTGTTATTTTCAGGAAACGTTTCAAGCAGTAATTGAAATGGGCTGGTGAGCTCCAAGCAATAAGGGGCACTTGAGCTATTTAACATCTCAATACTTGGCTTGTTACTGACCCATGTGTATGTGCCCACGTGCACTTGTATGACTGTGTATAAAAGGGGTGGTAGGAGAAAATAGATTTCATAAAAGCTCAGGATTTGTTGGTATCAAAAAGAATAATTTTTAAAAAATCATCATTATTCTTTCCAGTAATATCTAGACATTTTTTGAGACTTTCAGGAGTAATCAGGCACCACCCTCATGTCAGACACAGGCAGGATACCACTTTAAGTCATATTTACATGGCTTACAAAAGCACAGTTGCAAAATAATCCATTTTCTTGATACTCTTGGCTGGTTGTTCCAGGATCACTCATGCACAGAAGAGATTATACCCAGATTAACTACTGAGGCTACAAAATGTCCACTGAATCACAGACAGCACATTTGACAATGATGCTTCATTCTTACAAGTAAATGAAGCAACTGGGTTTTCAGATGACTGAGCATAAAGAAGCAAGATGAACTCCTAACCCACACACGCAGGGGCACACATGAAAATAAGCTCAGAACTGTGTTGTCTGTGCTTAGCTGTGAAGCAACCGGGCTTGGCAGAGCAGGCTGTGGTGTTTAATGGGGCCTGCAGAGCACAGCACCCTAAGCAATATTTCTGTCTCGCTGCAGGTTACTGGCCACAGGAGCAAACCTGCCAGGGAGCATATGAAGAGGCAGAAGAGCAGGCACGAGGCACGGCAGCCACGTGTGCAGCACATCACCCAGCCACACGCCACCTCTGAGCGAGGCAGCAGCTACAGCCCTCTGCAAACACCACTCCTGCCCTTGCCAGAAAAAGGCAGGTTTGGATTTCCGAACCTCTCGCGAGGTGAAAATCCAGCATGAGGAAAGGGAATGGGAAAAGGGTCCTTGAAAAACCATCAGGAGCCAGAATGACACGGGCAAGAAGAAATGCATAGCACTGATTACCCAGGACTTCTTAGCACCCCAAACTCACGGGAAGGTCATCTTTACCTTCCCGTCACCAAACTTCTTTGGGTATGCAAAAGAGGTGAAGAGCCCGCACTTTGATCACTTATTCCCATGCAGAGATGTAAACCTTGCTTTTCACAGCAGACAGGAGGATTAAGGATGTGCAAGGAGAGAAGAAGCCAACACAGGAATAAATTCAGACCTTCTACAATGATCTACTACTCCCACCTACCCACAGCATTACTGTAGCTGTACCTTATGTTGTGGTCAGGGGAAATACGCTTCCTTCTTCTCTTCTCTGTCTCCATATGTATTTCCAAAGATTTCAGTTTTACTGTTACATATGCATATTTCACATCTATCTACTTAATTCTAAATACGGGGGCTGTTTCTGAAGATACACAGCAAGCCTTAGCAATCTCTACTTCTTTACTGCAAAATGCAGTCACCTTAAACAAACGCAAACAATGGTCTTTGGAAATAGATTTAGGAAGAGGAATAATAATAGGAATTAGCTATTATGAGGAAGTTCTTTGCTGTGAGGGTAGGGAAGCACTGAACAGGTTGACCGGGGAACTTGAGGATGCTCCATCCCTGGAAGTGTTCAAGGTCAGGTTGGATGGGGCTCTGAGCAATCCAGTCTAGTGGAAGATGATAGTGGGATTGGAACAAGATTATCTTTAAGGTTTGTTCCAATCCAAACCATTCTAAAACTTTATGAAATAAGTTTTAAGTTCCTAACCACTCAGCACAGTTTCTTAATAAACCTCTTCCCAGACAGACTTACAGTTTTACACAGTTTTCCAGACATAAGAACTGAGGAGACATCAGGCTTCTTCAATGTCTCCTACTGAAATACTTCATAAAGTTTTACCCACTAAGCAAGTGGTAAGCAAGTACTGCCAACCCAAAATATCCACAACTGGATATTGTAGGTATATATATACTGAATATTCCCTCACTGTCCATGCTCAGCATCTACACACGCTGAACTGGCAGGAGAAACGTGTGCAACTTGTCGTGTCCGAATGATGTGTGGAACCCGCTGAGAACGTAAGCCACAGCAGAGTTAAGCACCAGTCTTGCCATTCCTACCGCTCCATAGCCTTCTACTCCCTCACTGGAGATACTCCAGAACCATTTGGACGCAATCTTGTGCCATGTGCTCTGGGATGACCCTGCCCGAGCAGGGAGGTTGGACAAGATGACCCGACTGTGGTCCCTTCCAACCCGACCCGTTCCGCGATTCTGCACTTACTCTCCACCTATACGAGTCATAAGCGCATCATCTGACTGACACAATTCCCAATCCACCCAAATACTTCACCACTGACCGAATCAAGTCATTTACCACAACCCCAGCGTCCCCATTCCTCGGTCACCCCGCGGCTCTCCCAACAAAGGCCACCCGCGTCCCCGGAGTGAAGAGCCCATGGTGGTGCTGGGTCGCAGGTTGGGCTCGGTGATCTCGGGGGTCTTTTCCAAGCTAATGGATTCTGTGGCACCAGCGCTGACACGGGGCCGCCGCGCATCACTGCCCTGCCACCGCCGGCTCCCGAGGGCTCTGCCCCGGCACACGGACCCTTGCCCCGTGAGGACGGGGGGTCCTCGGCCGCCGCCAGCCCGGCTCCGAACCGGGTGGGCAGCGAGCGGCAGAGCCGTGCCCTACCCGCGGAACCGCCCTCCGCCCCGGGAGCGGCGTTTAAGGGTCGAACCGGCGGGCGGCCCTCCCTCGGCCCCTGACTCACCGGCGGTGAGGGCGGCGGCGGCGGCGATCAGCAGCCACGCCGCGCAGGGCCGCCCCGCGCTGCCTCCGCCCG
>VZTR01014624.1:309502-348367 GCA_013400775.1 Chaetops frenatus | reverse complement strand
CACACACACCCCCCGCGCCCCGCTCGCCCCGCCCGCGCCCTGCCCCGCTGCTCCACGGGGATTGGACAAGAGGGCCATCAGTCAAGTCTAGAAGACCTATGGGCGCAGGGAACGCGTAGTCCCGCCCCCAGCCGGGGCGTTGCTGGCGCCTCCCCGCGGCCGGCGGGCGGTGCTGCAGGGGGTGCGGGCGCTGCGGGGCCGGTGTATCCCAGGGGTCCCAGAAACGCTGAATCACAGAATCACGGAGTCAATGAGGCTGGAAAAGACCTGCGAGATCATCGAGACCAACCTGTGACCCAACACCACCGTGCCAATTTGACCACGGCTCTGACTGCCACGTCCAGTCTTTCCTTGGAACGCCTCCAGGGAACGGTGACTCCACCTCCCTGGGCAGCCCATTCCAATGTCTAATCATCCGTTCTGTTAAAAAAATTTTCTTCTGATGTCCAGCCTGAACCTCCCCTGGTGCAGCTTGAGCCCATGTCATCCTTGTCCTGTCACTGGTTCCCTGGGAGAAGAGGCCGAACCCCACCTGGCTCCTTTCAGGTGGTTGTAGAGAGTAATAAAGTCATCCCTGAGCCTCCTTTTCTCCAGGCTGAACACCCACCCCCAGCCCCCTCAGCCGCTCCTCACAGAGCTGCCTCGGGCGCTGGTGCTGTCCAGCAGTTCCCCTGCAGTGTGAAAGTCTTATCCAAGTGCCTGAACCTGCCTGGACAAAACTGACAGTCACTCCGCTGTGCTTCCTGTGGTCAGGAATGCCACAGGAGCTGTGGGGTGACTGTGGCCCATGAGGACCACAGGGGTTTGATCACCGTGGTGTGGCGTGGTGTCCCGGGCACTCTCAGCCGTGGAAGTCTCCTGTCGTGCATCGCTCGGCCCAGTTTCCCACAGGGCAGTGACAGCAGGAGCAGATCCCCGTGCTCATTTAGTGCCCCAACCTCTCTGCCAGCCTCGAGTTCCCCCGGGTGCGTGTTACGGTGCTGGTTTGTCCCAAGGGAAGCGGGAGAGCGCTGCTGCAAGGCCTGAGCACAGACAGTGCTGGTTCCTCCCTGCCTGTGGTTCCCTGGCACCTCAGAGAGCCTGTTTCAGTGTGCACTGCCTGCAAGCACAGGCTGCTCCAGAAGCTCTCCTGCCGTGCCCATCGCACAACCACCTTTGTCTTTCGCCTGGAAACACCTGCTTGGAATTTCCCTCGGCTTGCTGACTGGACTCCCAGCTGCTACACGCCCCTCCGCACAAGACCAAGCTTTCATCCTTCCCTCGTCCTCCTTGCTTCTGAGAACCTCTTTGTTGTGCCGTGGTTTCCCAGCCATGCATTTTAAAGAAGTTGCACAAGCTGAGTCATATCTGAAGGCTGTTGCTCACTGCATCCCTGAGCCTCCGGAGGCCTGTGGGGTGTTCTGCTCCTGCCCAGTGCTCCACGGGTGCTGGTCCTCTCCCAGATCCCTGTGCCACCGATTTCTCTGCCACTCTCTGGCCACCTCGTCACGTCTGCAGGTGAAAGAGGTCACAGGAAAGGTCCCTGTGTGCCATGCTGAGGAGGGCTGGGACAAAGCAAGCTCCTGCAAAAACACAAGCAGATTATTTTCTTTCCAGCTGTGATGCCAGATACCACCTTACAGTTCTCGTGGGACTGAAAATGTAACAGCTTCTGCATCCATTATTTATTCCCTGCGGGGAAGCTCTGGAGCACGTTCCTCATCTAACTGTTGTACGTGTTTTCTAGAAACCCAGGCTAGCAGAAATCCAGGGCAGCATTTGGGAATAAGTAACAACAACACAGGCAGCTCTTTGTGTTACAGGGAAATAGGACCTTGTTTGGTTGGCACCTCATTTGACTTCCCTTGTGGGTGGGTCTTTAGCCAACTCATCAATATCCCTGCTTTCCAACTGGAGCAGAAACTGATCGGCACTGATAAGCCTTTTGTTCCGAGCCCTTTTGCCTCAATACTTCCTCAGAGCTCTTTTTTTCCAATGGAAACTCCGCCCAACCTCACAGCTCTGCTGGGTGGCTGGAAGTGCTCTTACCAGCATGGAAGAACCTCATACCCAGAGTTCACTGTTTACCTCCAGGTCCTTCAGTATTGCGCAGTTTAAAAATGTCCAGTCCTCTGAACACTCCAAGCTTCATCCTTCTGGGTATTTTTGCAAGATAGTAAACCTAAAAAAATATTATTTTTTTTAATTGCATTTTTCTTATTCTTAAATTGACCATCCTTCACAGAGCTCACATGTGCCCTTTTTATGTACTAACAAACCTGATTTGGCCACATGTGCCCTTTACCTACACTCTCCCTTCCCTGACAGAGCTGAGATCACATTGCCACAGGAACAGCCCTGTTTGTTGTGTAGTAATGCAGATGTTCAGTGCAGAGAACATCTGGTGGAGTATCTGGTCTACTTGCAGCAGGACATTCTTTATCCAGAGAGATAAGGTCAAATTATTCTCTTCTGCTACTTCCAGAGAGCAATTAGGGTGCTGGGACAACGTAATTTGTCCTGAGGAACATATATTGCATCTTCTTCCTTCTTGCTGTGTATCTTAGAAATTCAGAGCTTTGTTATCCTGTTTTGGAAAGGTCTCTAGTAGCTTGCCACAGAGAGAAAGCAGGACTTTGATGTTAAAAAAAAAAGGGGGGGTTATAACTTCTAGGAGGAGAAGCAAATATATTTGGACTGATTTTACATTTATAATGGTTTTGATTGTTTTCTCTTCAGCCTGCATCTCTGTACATCCTAGAGGAATTGTACAGTAGACACTGTTTAGTGTGCAAAGATATGCACTCCTGCAAAAAATATCCCAACCAACACACTCATTTTGAATTAGTAATAGAAGGGCATGAGAGAAAAAGAAAAAAAAGCAGGCTCTATTTGTACAAGAAAGCATTGCGTGTCCCGTACAACATTATATTTTCTTCTGCAAGTTGGGAGAAACGTTGAATAGCAGCTAATGCCAAATTCAATAGAAACACGGTGTTTTTCTCAAAACTCAAGAGCTGGCAGAGCACAGTAATTGCATACAGACTTTGAAGAGTTTGGGAACTATTCTTCACTGAGTCTCAGTGCTGCTGAGGCTGGAAGGGACCTCTGGAGATCACCCAGCCCAACCCTGCTGCCAAGGCAGGGTCACATCGAGCAGGTTACACAGGGAAATGCCCAGGTGAGGTGTAAATATCTCCAGAGAGGGAGAATCCATGCCCTCCCCTGGGCAGCTGTTCCAGTGCTCTGACCCACTGGCACAAAGAAGTTCTTCCTCATGCTGAATGGAACTTTTTGTGATTCAGTTTGTGGCCATTGCTCCTCGTCCTGTCACTGGGCCACCACTGAAAAGAGCCTGGCACCATCCTCTTGCCACTTGCCTTTCAGGTGTTTATACACATTGATGAGATCGTCTCTCAGTCTTGCCTCCCATAAGTTGGCTTTTCCATAATTTGATTGAGAAGAATGCCTTGGGTCACCCACTATGCAAGGATAAGTGTTCTGAGCAAAACTTAGGATGCAGAAGGATGGGAATGATGAGCTATTCCAGTGCTGAATGGATGCTAAGGAACAGTTTCAGCCATGAGTCTTCCTGAAAACCTCCACGCATAAGAAAGCACGTAAAATGGAAGAAATTTGTCTTCCTGTGTCTCCCTCCTACATTTTCCCCAGCTTCTTGGAATATATTTGAATATAGGCAAAATTAGTTTAGTGGCTGTTACTGTATGGAGGCAAAAGACACCGACCTCTACCCTGACCAGCATCAGCATTCTAAGACTCTCTATTTAAGCAGGTCTGCATAAAATCATCATCTGTAAGTTAGGAAAGTAACGTTGCACTACTTTGCAGTGGCACAGTTAGAAATTATGGACATGAACCACGAATTTCCCCTCACCGCGCTGGGGTTTGTGGCCTGGCTGCCGCGGTCGATGGCTCGCCGCGTACGAGCTGCTTTCGCACCCACGGGGAGACAGGGCTGCCGCGGTAGCCGGCAGGAACGTAGGGAGCCCGGCAGGAACGCGGGGAGGCGCCTGTGCCCCCTCAGGAACCGGGAACATTGCACAGATTGGGACGGGCCGGAGCTGTCCCGGGCGAGGCTGCGCGGCGCCATCGGAGCGTTCCTGTCCAGGGGAGAGGAAACCGCTTTCACGGCGGCTCGTTGGTCTAGGGGTATGATTCTCGCTTAGGGTGCGAGAGGTCCCGGGTTCAAATCCCGGACGAGCCCATTTTTTTTTTTTTTTCCCGTTTTAATTTTCTTCCTTCTCCGCAGCAGCCGCGACTCCCCCACACACCAAAGGGACACGGACAAGACCGGCAACGAGACCCACTCGTTCCTTTTTAGTGCAAGGAAAAGCGTTAATGACTCACCAAGGAGCGGCCGCTCCTCTTCGTCTCGCACCGGGCGTCGCTACTCCCATTTTTCCCTGGCGGACCCCCGCCTGCCCCCTCACGGACACGGCACTGCGGGGCCGCTCCTCGCCCTTCCGAGCGGCTCCATCTGGCCACACAGGGGCCGTGCCGCCCCGGTGCCGCCCCCGCACCCCCGATCCCGCTGCGGACGGGCCTGAGGCGCAAAACCGCAGGAGGGCCCCGCGGCGGCAAAATAAAGAGCGCTGCCGCGCCCCCTTCCCAGCGGGCTCGTCCGGGATTTGAACCCGGGACCTCTCGCACCCGAAGCGAGAATCATACCCCTAGACCAACGAGCCGCTCTGCTCGAGTGTTCCCAGCTCAGCAGTTCACTGCCGTCCCACCTCCTCCCGCCCCGGCCGGCTGCGTCCGTGCTTCTGTGGGTCCGTCCTTCCTGGCCACCACCGTACTGCCAGCGGCTCTGCCCAGCTCTCCGGGACACACCGCTGCTCCCCCGAACTGCGGAGGCTGCGGCCATTGCTCCCTGCTCGCCCACTCCACCTGCTTCCCCAGAGTAATCCCGGGCATCCCCTTTCCCCCGACCCTACGGCTCCGCTCGTTAGCGATGGCTTCGCGTCTCCGCGCGGGGAGCAGAGACCCCCGCCGCGCTCCGCTGCTTTCCCCCGCGCAGACCCCGCTCCCGCCCTTATCCGAGGGGCGCAGGAACAACCCGCCATTCCAATTCCCATTCCCATTCCCACTCCCCCTGTGGGAAGTGGAAGCCCGGCGAGCTCATTCCCAGGTGATGGGGAGATTGGGGAATGGGACACCCCCCTGCCCCAGCGGCTTTGGTTGGTGCCGGGCCGCGCCGTGCGCTGCGCCCCCTGGCGGTGCGCCTGGGTGGCACCGGGTCCCCGCGTGTCCCGGGTGCGCTCGGACCCTCCCGGGGCTGATCCGCGGGCAGGACAAGCGCCCACGGGAGCCACAGGCACCGCCCTGGGGTTCTGAGCCCACTGCACCCTCCTGGCTTGGATCCTGCTTGTTCCCGATGTGCTCTGTCCTGCTTATGCTTCCGGTCATCCTCATGTTTCCACGACTCTGCGTCCCAGACTTTCAAAAAGTCCTATTCCTTCCCTGTTGCTCGGTACTTGCTCTCTTATATTAAATTGTTAAAGTCGTAACGCCGGTGGAAATCTCACCCCTGTTTTGCCTGCTGCTACCAGCTCTGTCCATTCTTCCTCAGGCTTCTTCATCTCTCCAGGAGGAAACAAATTACACAGATTTTCGTTTTGATTTGTTTTTATGACACCATTTATTTATTCTGTTTCTCCCTCAGATTTCCATTCCCGTGCTCGGGACACACATACACGTTCTCTACACAGGCACACGTATATCTGTATGTACAGTAAGGCACAACCACTCACATCCAGATGGGACACTCTGCTGAGAGAAAAAACAGGGGACAGCCAGCAATTGCAGCCTGCCCTGGAATACAAGCAAGCAGATTAAAATGGATTCAAAGGCAACGATGCTCCACAGCAGGGCTCAAAAGGGGGTGGAGGTGGTGTTTGCCAACAAGCCCATGATAATGCAGGAGGGCAAGAGCAGCTGGCCCTCACCAAGTGCGACCTCAGTCCACGTCACAGTATGGACGTTTTGTTCCGTGTGGCCACCACAGCTTCGGGCACTGCTGTCAGGAGGAAACCGGTCAAGTGAGGGTCTGACATCCCCCTTCCCCCAAATACTCTCCAGATTAAAATTGTAGTGACTGTTAGGCCATGACTTTCAGTAGCCAAGAGTGAATGCAAATCTAGTACAGTGCCTAAGTACTGAGGAGGGGCTAGCTTGCCTGAGCTCCGCCAATTCAGCCAAGCAACGCCACTGGAAACTCAGCCAGCTAAGACTTCTTCTTTGACCTGCACAAAATCAATTGGCTGTTTCCAGGAGGCTGGGATGCTTTCTGACGGGAGTGGCTCTTGGTGGCCACACTCTAGAAGTTTCAAAACAGACTGGACAGGGTCTGGAAGTGAGAAAGACTGATGGACAAGCAGCTCTTCTAAATCTCGACTGAAGCCCAGAGCCAGATAAGAGAACTTGCCCTGTTGACCTACTCAGCACATCTTTTCTTTGCACACCATCTGCTGGCTGTCACTTTCCACCACACTAAAAGCACCCCAAAGCTGAAGCACACTGGACCTACCAGGTGCCTGTTTCACAGATCAGCCCCACTTCAAAGGGACTTTATTTTTATATTTCATATTTATATATTTTCATGATCAATGTTCTAGGAGTTTTCCGTGTATTCAGGGTTCACATTGTCTGCCATACAGCACATATGGAGAAAACAGCATGCCGTTTCCTGTTGTTAAAACATTGTTTGCTGAAGATTTAAAACCCAAAGTACTTTAAAAGAAGCTACCAGAAGGGCACCATACCTATATGTATGTATGTAACTGATGAACTTCACCTAAGACCAATGCAGGGGAGAAGAAGAAGACATTCTGGAGCAGGATGAAGAAGCAGAAGGACGGTGAGTGGTGGTGGCTGTTGCCTCCAGGACAGCGGGTATCGGGTCTCTCAGTCCCCAGATACCACCAAGGAATGCCAGCCAACACCTGAGTTTTGAACCCTGAAGAGTTTGCGAACAGTCTCTCGTTCCAGCCGTCCCGAAATATGATGGTGCAAAGCAGAGAGCCAGCGAGTGGCCACTCAGCTCTGGGATGAGTCTGGACCTCAGGGGATTTCTGCATTCTGCTCCTCTCCTGCCACTGAAGGTTTTCCAGTAGCTTCCACCTTGATTGGGTTAGATGGCTCCTATCCACAGGTTAAGTTTCCTCTGCCCTGACTGGGTATGTCCTTTTGAGAGGGGAAAACAAGTAAGGAAATAATAAAGAATAATCACGGGTCTAAGCAAAGGGGAGCCTTGGGGCACTTTGGTGGTTTCTGTGCTAGGAGGCAAAGGTGAGCTGCAGCCTGAGCACCAGAATCCTTCCTTCAGCTGCTCCTTGCCAAACCAAGGAAGCATTTGAAGAGGAGATGGTTGAGGTGGGATGACACACATCCTCAGGCATCTGTGGCTATGTTATTAGTGGTTACAGAACACACAGGAAGGTGCATGGAACAAGGCCTGCTTTAGCCAGCAGAAATCCTCTTTTATTTCAAGTGGCAAAGGCCCATGCTTGCACGCTCCCAGAGCTGATCACGAAACTGGTGTGCCCTGGGTTTGCTGGCAAAGCTAACAAGCTAAACACATAGGGAATATATATGTACACATGTATACATACAACATGTGCACACATATAAATATGGATATGTAAGGAGTCATACTGATACAGTGTGTAACATGGTTACTGCTGGGGAAATGTGCTTTTCACCACAAGTACTTTAAGATTGCTTTCAAAACAGCAATGCAGAAGGGTGCCTGGTGAGCAGAGCCTCTCCATTATACTGAATCCAGAATCAGCTTTACTTCTTTTCCACTCTCTCTGTAACACCACCCAGGAGGGCTGGTCCTTTTGAATACTCTACCTCACAGCCTCTTCAGGCCTGAGATCTGAGGCTTTTGACATGTGGAGAGCAACAAAACTGTTGTGTTCTGTCACAGTTGTCATTTTTGTTAACAGCAAAACCCTCGGGTGTCTTAGTAGCCATCACCACGCTGGCCCATCTTACCTGTGTGCCACAGCTACGCTGTGCCCTGGTCCTGCGTGGCTGACACTGAAGGCTCGCTGGCAGTCTCTAATCCCACTGCATCCTGCAGTGCTTCAGGTGCCAGTGCTGTTTCTTCAGTGTCTGATGTCCTCTTTGTGTCTGTGCTCTCACTGCTCACCTTTGTTTCAGCTTCAGCTTTTTCCTTCTCCTTGTCCCCTTTTCCTTGTTCACCGGCAGTGCTTTGTTGCTCTTCTCCCTGGGGACCCTCACACACTTCATTGTTTCCAGAGGGAGGCTGAGGAGAGTTCTCTCCTGAGGCATCATGACACACTTCCTCCCCCTTTGTATTCCCTGTGTTATTCTTGCAAGGAGTAATTTCCTCTGCCTGTTTTTCCCCTTTTTCCCCATCTTCTGATCTACTGGATCCTCTCCTTGACGGGGGCTTCTCATCAGACTCTGCCTCTTTCTTCTGCTCTTTGCTCCCTTTCTCTTCATCCTCTGATCTGCCGGATCCTGTCCTTGATGCTGGCTTCTCGTCAGACCCTGCCTGTTTCTTTTCCTCTTTGCTCCCTGTTTCCACCTCTGATTTGCCATTGGGCCCGAAGACTTCATCTTCCCTGGCACCATTTTCTGGAGAGGACAAGTTGACCCCTAAATCTTCCCCATCTCCGTACTCGGACAGAGATCTTCGGAACCTCCGGGAGGGAGGCCTGCGCTTTATCGACCCTCGCGTCCGCACCTGGCAGGCAGGAAAAGCAGACACGGAAGCAGTCAAGAAGAGTGGTACTGGAAAGCAGGAAATCACAACACAGGAAAATCCCCTTGGATGTCCCAGCCTTTTCTACTCTCAGCAGTTTGGTGGTTGAGGAAGGAGCCTGCACTCCAGCTGCTGATGGTGTGTGCAGGTTATAGCTCCCCACCTAAGCGCCGAGCACTCTGGTGACACCTGGCAAACTGCCGTGCTCTGTGTGGCTCCCTGAACTGTGACTCAGCCACCTCAGACATTTGCTGGCACGTGGCACCACCCGCTCACAGCCCTCCCTGGCACCAGCCACCCCGTTACTGCCAAGCTGAAGCGACTGCATCCTGCCCCTTCATCCCTTCCTTCACCCACTGGGCCAGGAAGGGATGCTTGGAGCTGCAGGCAGGTGGAGAGGAGACTCCACAGAGCTACACTGAAAGGCTGTTTGGAACCCGGTGCATGGAACTCCTCTCTTGGCCTCAAATGCACACTCTTACAGCAGGACTGAGGGCTCAGCCTCCTCCTCTTCCACTTCATTCCTAAGCAATAAGCAAGCCTTGTGGAATGGAGAAATCCTAGCACCCATATCCTACCTTGTTGTAGAACTGCAGCTGAGTGCTTTCTGGGGGCTGATCAAAGCTGACTGGACTCTCGCTGGGCTGGGACTGAGTCCCTGGGCTGGTGGGTGTTGAGGGAGGTGTGCTGAACGGAGAAACCAGGGCTTTCAGCCCAGGGCTTTTGGGAGACACTCCCGGCAGCAGAGCAGCTGGAGCAAAAGCCAGATTGGCCTGCAATGAAAAAAGCTTCATTAGGAGCGTGCATGACAGCAGCGTGTGCTACACAGGATAACCACACAGGGGAACCCCTGCCCTGCCACATCTCTCAGCTGTCACAAGCCACAGACCTTCTGGTTGTGGGTTTCTCCTGGTGACACTGTCAACAAACAAGTCTGAGCAGAGAAGTTATGACTGGACATTTGTCTTTCCCTGGCAGCTGGAACTCAGGACATGTTCTTTTGTCATCCTGAGGCCCTTTGGGATTTTCCAGTGACCCAGCCAAGCCACCACAGTCTGCAATGGCTGAGCTGGCAGAAAATCTGAACAAGCAGCCAGCAATCACTTCAAGATTCAAACCCTCCCCACGTGTTCACTCGCATTTTCCAGCCTGATCTGCAGGTCTTCTGAATGACCTGTGCAGCTGTGAGAAGACCATGGAAAGCAGCAAGCTTGTGATTAACTGTGGCAAAACACTTCCTGCCGGCCTCTCACTGAGAAGCTCCCCTGGGCAAATGTCCTTGGGTGCATCAGGAGGGACAGTGCTATGAATAGGCTCAGGTTGTGTCAGGGTGGCCAGGAGCTCTGGAGTGACACGTGCTGCTGGGACAGGGCACTCTGCCTTCAGGCCATCGAGTGCTGTGAGCTGCCCTCAGCAGCGCAAATCAGGCACCACAGAAACATAAAAGGGGCAGGAAGTGCTGGGTGTGTTTGTGTGTGTTTGAATCCAGACGAGGGAAGTGCAGTGCAGAGCTTGCAGGCACACTCTGGGACAGCCAGAGCCTGCAGCACACGCCCCACTGCCAGGATTGTCACTGCCTGTGCTCGAGGCCAGCTCTCCAAAGGAGTGCAGGGGACTCACTGCAGCGAGGAAGGAGCTGGAGGAAGTCTCAGCCAGGATTTCCCTCACTTTCTCTCAAGAGCTGCACTTAAACTGTGGCTCCTGCCCCTGCCTGAGCAGTGTTGCTGCCATGCCCATGTCCAGCCATGAACTCCACAGATCCAAATGATCCTGATCCATGCACTGACATCCTTATGGACACCCCTGGGGATCACTGGACTGCTTCTGATGCTTGTTACCGCTACCAGACCTACTCTACTACTCTACCTTCCTCTTTGTGTATGGTGGGACTGGTTCATCCCCAGTGAAGCCACTGCCCTGTTTACCTGGCTGTCACCCCTGGCTCCTGCATCCCCTTCCCCTGTGGCTGCTCTGCCAGGGAAATAGCTGTGACCAATGCCAATCAGCCTGAGTTTTCTGGGGAAGCCATGTGGCTTCTGCCAAGACCTACCTGCAGCTTTTCAATCATGGGTGAGCTTTTCACCTTGACCTTGGGAATGGGGCAAGCATTTGGTGACCGCTTCTGCAAAACAAAATGAAACAGGAAAGCGTCACAGTAAAGTAGGTGAAAAAGAGGAAATTTAAAAAAAAAGCAGAAAACTTGAAAGAGATAAGCAGAAACTGCTAGTAGGGAAGCAAATGAAGCTTCGTATAGTGTTTCCACACAAAAGTTTCTTTTTCTTCATTCCTGACCCGGTTCTCCTTTTGTTATCTAGCCATCCTAGGGCTAGATACATGTACCCCTCCTCTGGGGGAAAAGGGCTGCTGACTGAAGTGTCTGAGTTAGGTGATGTGTGATGGCTCTGCTCCTACATTGCCTTCACTAAAGTATCCAGCCTGTGGCAGAGTTTCCCCTGGTATGATTTCAGGCCCAGGCAGATGAAAATTCTACCTCTTAGAGCCTTAATGTTGGCAAACATTGTGAACTTACTGTAATGGGAAAGTGAACTTACTGTAATGAGAAAGACTTTCTGCCACCACTTGAGTAACGAAGTTAAAGGATATCCAATTAGTATAAGCAGGAAGGGCCTAAATAGCAGGAAAGGTAGAGCTATGAAAAGGCTGGAAGCAGTTTGAGAAAGAGAGAGCACTGCTTTGAGAAGGGGCATATTGCTTTTTTCAGAAAAGGAAGGAATCTAACATTTTAAAACTTAATGCTCCTCTGGCATGGAGGCAGCAAGAGCCTGTAGCTCACAGATAAGGACAAAGAACTACCTGCTTGTTAAGGGCAGGGGACAATGTGAAATTTGGTGGGTAGACCTCATACCCTGAAATACAGAAGGACAAAAGTGACCAAAGAGGGCCTGAGTGTAAAATTTCACAAGTAGCAGCCAGCTTACTGGGACCTGCTCATTCAAGAGTCCTAAAGAAATATGCTGTGGGTATTGCCAACAATCCCTTTGTTCACTCTGGATTGTTTCCCTTTTTCTGAAAGATGGAAAAATCTCACGAGCAGAACTATTAGCCCACTATGCTCAACAAACAGCATGGGTGCTCCCTGTTCAAATCTAATATATACCAGTGGTTCCTGAACAGTGGTAACTGGATGGATCCATCAGTGTGCCAAGGGTGAAAACAAAAGCAGCAGAAACAGGCTGTGCATCCATGCTGCAGGAGCAGGGAACAGCATGGAGCTGACTCTGGGTCAGTACACGTGTGAGAGCAGGGGCAGGTTTGCTGCTGCATGGCTGATGGCTCTGGCTGCACAGCCTGACCTCTCTGCCACCTCCAAACTCGTGTCTCAGGAGACAACAGGTTGCAGAGAGGAAAGACCTTGTCCCCCTATTAAATTGATACTCACTTGCTCATCATTGTCACTTGTCTCAGTTTTGTGGGAATACAAGGGAAGGGAGCAGGGTGGTTTCCTCCGAGTTGGCTTATGTGGTGGTACCTAAGAGAAGAAAACAACCAACTCAGCAGCAGGGAAATCAGGTTTCTTAAAAAGGAAGTGAAATTCAAGCACCAGAGGGCATGCTGTGTGAGTGACCTGCCCAAATGAGTCATCCAAAGGCAGCACAAGGTGGTATGAGCACATGGCTGTGCTTGTGGCATCTAGAGCCCAGCCCTAGTGTTGGAAGAGTAGTCTGTATCTTTTTATTTGTGCAACAGACACTCTTCCAAGCTGTGCAGGGTGGAGAAGCCTTCCCAGAAACTTCGTCTGCAAAGCATCCTGCTGGAAACCCCTTCACACTGGAGAGGTTGTTACTGTTCCCTTTCCTGTCATTACCAAGATTTCCCTTCAACGAGTCTCAGCTGCCTACCTGGTTCATGATTTCCTATTTTACATCTGATATATTTTCAGGGCAAAAAGGGGAATTCTGACTTTTTCAGAATTTCAGACCCATTCGTTTCTCTTGAGTGAAGGAAAGCAGCTCACAGGGACAAGGCCTCAGCTGCAATCTTAAATTAAATGCAATCTTAAAAGAAGCAGATTCTCCAGAGGAGAAGGAACAAGGCAACTTAATGGCAGGGACACTGAATCCTCCTGAATCTCCTAGGAGTCTCAAAAGTACAAGAGAGCTCCCTAGGAAGGAAGAGATCCATAGCATATAACTATTGCTCTGGTGGTCTTGAAGCCAAGCTGTCTCTATTTTTATGCCAGGTTTGTAATCTCTTGCCAAGCTGTTAACACATTTTTCATGTGTTAAAAAAATAATCCAAAATAACCAGCTAATATTGTGGATCTTGGATAATATCCACAACAAAGTATTTTGATAATTTCGTTACCTTTTCACAGGCTGCCATGTGAGAAGTTGGATTATGGTGTCTTTGCTCTCTGTGGAGTTGGCTGTCTTGGAGGACCTGTGGACTTGATGTCACTTGAATTCTGGAGGTGCTGCACCCAGCCATGGCACTGCTGTGTCTCAAAACATCCTAGGGCAGCCCTGCCCTTATCCTTGTGTCATGCTAGGAAGCAATAATGTGTCCTGTGGAAACCCCACCATTCTGCAACCATGAAACTGCTGTGCTGTGCCAACACTGGATGTGTCAGAGGTTCCCTGGTTGACAGAATTCCTCTCTGCTGGCATGGGCCAAACAAGGGTTAAAGACCATCCACTGGGCCATTAATCTGAAGCCAGCTTGAGAAAGCCGGTGGGGAAGTGACAGATGGCTTGGAGAGAAAAGACAGGAAACTTTGTCCTCCTCTGTCTCTGGAGAAAATGAGTTTCCCCGCACTGTGAGGCCCCTCCACACTGCCCTGGCTTGGGAGCAGCAGAGGTCTGCAGATAACACAAGAGAGGTCTGGGAACTTTCTGCCTTCTGAAGGGTGAGGGACTCAGTGCAATTAAATCCCATACCTTCAGAAGAGGAAATTACTGTAATGGGAGGGATGGAGTGGTATGCTGGCAACTAGAGGGGAAAAAATTAGTTCTTGGGAAAAGATTGGCTATTACCATCCTGGGAGTGCTAACCTCTGATAGATGATGGCATGCCAGCCCTGCAGGGCAGAGGTCACCACTCCATCCAGCCAAAGACAGGAGGGGTGACAGGGAGGATGCCCTCAGGCCAGCCTGGGATCTGGAGCTGAGCTGGCAGAAGGGAACAGTTCAGTTTCAAAAGGTGCCTGAAAAGGGCCACCAGCAAACATTTAGACATCTTAAAGAAAAAGGCATAAGGATACAGGAGGCTCTTGGAAAAAGTCAACCTCCTTTCATAAATAACCCTGACTTTCCTTTCTTTCCTTTCTCATGTTTTGCTTAGCTGGAGAAAGTCAGCGTGTGAGGCAATGCTTGGCATATCTGGATTTCATTAAAATAAAGTTTTAGCATGATAGAGATAGGCACAGAGTCTGAAATATCATTGGGAAGAGGCAATGAAGGTGAGTAAAGAGGCAGCTTTCTCTCAGACCCATACAGAAGTAATTACCTGGAGGAAACCTTTTGTGAACAAGGTACTGATGATCTGCCCTCGGCTGCTACACTGCACAATCTGTTGTTTGCTTCCTTTTCCCATCAATATTGGCTATTTCATTATTCATTGCTGCTGTCTGCCCACAAAAGCCAGCCCAAATAGGACATACAGGCACTGCTGTCTGCTGCTGTTGGATAAATCTGTGCACCCTCCCAAGCTTTGCAGTGTCTCTTCTGAGTGTCTGCCCCAAGACATGGCTCTACCAAAACACTCATCCACCAGTCAGCAATGCATGGAAGATACAGCCACAGTTTGCATTGCATGAGATGAATCCTTTGTGCAGATTCAAAGGTGGATTCATGCTCAGATCACTGGTGCTCCAGCAGGAAGAGACAACTTCCCACTTGCTTTCTGGCTCACGGCTGCAGAGCACCTTACCTCTTTTCCGGGGATATTGGCTGCTTGTTCTTTGAACTTCCCTGCCAGCTGAGCCACTGAGGGTGATGCCGACTTGTCCACCTCTGAGTTGGTCTCTGCTGGCCTGTTCTGACAAACCAGGAACAAGGAGCTGTGAGTGAAGCTTGGAAAAAGCAAGCCTGTGTATGTGTTACAAAGTTCAAGAGTAAGCAAGGACTTCGAAGCAGAGTTTCTCGCATCTGGCATCAATCAGCCAGCCTGAGAGCAAGAGGTTTTGGAAGACAGGATTTAGCAGAATTTTCAAATATCCTAGAAAATCATGCAGAGCCTTTCAGCTCCAGCTGAAGAGCCTACACCCAGTACTTTTCAATGGAAGCAAATCAGGTTTCTCAAGCCAAGTGTCCGTTCCTCTTATCCTTGCAGGGAGCAGATAGAGCAGGGCAGTAATGTACATTCCCATACACCTCCTCAGCCCTCTCATACCCTTTTTACTGCCCTGGTCACCATCAGCCTTGCTTTTCTGGTGCTTCTGCTGTGAGAAGCCATTCCCAGTCCTCACAGCATGCCATCATCTGCCTGGAGATGTGTCCCTTGCTGTTCTGCTTTTTTGTCAGCAAAATACTCAGGCGGGTGGTAGAGGAGGGAGGAAATACCATGACTGAGAGAAGCTTCCCCTCCCCTGGGTCGACAGAAGGCTGAGAAGCAGAAAGCTTGTGCTGGAATCTGGATGGTGCAGCTCTTCCCACATCACACTGCCCTGGTGTCATCCCACACCTACCTTGTTTTCCTTGCTCTTTGTCTATTGAACAGTATGAGTAGAAAGCCTTGAAATCAAAGCTGATGAAAGGAAACCTTTGTTCTTCATCTCTAGTATCTGATGCCAGGGAAACCAAACCAGAGGAACTGAGAATAACTAACCAACAATTGTTATTCCAGCCAGGAATAACAATCCTGGTTTTGTTAGAGGTGGAGAGCTCAGAACAAGAAACCAGGCCATGAACCATCAGTAAGGAACCACACACCTCTGCCCCCTGTACCACAACCATGAACCCATGACCAGCACCACATTTCTCACCCTGCTGCCTCAATGCCCTTCTGCTTCTCAGTTTTTGTTTGCGTTGTGGAAAAGGGCCTTTCCCTTTCTCAGACAGCTGTAAATAAATGCTCCCAATAAATATAATCTTCTTTTTTCCAGGCCCACAAGCCCCTGTAGGTGTCTGCCATTCCCTGTTAAATTTCCCATACACTTTGGAATAGCTTTCCTGCATCCAAGGAAGTCATATCAAGCTGTCTCGTCCCAGTGACCTTCACACACCTTCCCCTCATCTTTTCACCTTTCACTGGAGTAATTACAGGCAGGGAAAGTGGCAGATAATGGAATGGAAAAGAGTGAGGTAAGCAGAGCAGCAGGGCAACCTGCTGCACATGAAAAATTATGGCTGGGCTAAGTGGGGAGGGAGACCAGTTCCAAGATGCAGGCTGAGTCTCCTTGCTGTGAAGGGAGGGCAGGCTGGGAAGAGGAAGGAGCAAAGAATGAACCTGGAGAACGCAGGATGGACTGGGAGGCTTGGCTCATCATACCAGCTCCCAGGATACCTGGGCATGTCAGAATGGACACCTGAAGTAAGGACTCAGTTGAAACGAAGCAGCTGCAAGTGCTCAGCGCCTATGGCAGAAAGGCTGCCTCCCTCGTAGTCCATTTTTTCTCCACGAGCTTCTTTCACAGCCCTTTGCTACTTTACCCAGAAAAGACAGTGAACTTCCTTTTGGCCTCTTTGACCTCTTGTTTTCGGGGTGAACTTTTCCTTTCTTTCTTTTCCTTTTAATTTCAGTCTGAAAACACAGCTGCCTTTCTTTGATCAGAGCTGGGAGGCCAGCATGGCTTCCATGGGTGTCTTGTGCTGGTGGCTCCTGCGGGCGCGGGGCGCAGGAAGCTCTGAACATGCCATTCTAAGATTAGCACCAGTAGCCCACGGGGCTGTGTCCTCCAGAAACTGCCAGCTGCAGACTCTCCAATTACGGACAATAAAGCACAGGAAAGGATCCTTTCTCAGATCCCTCCTGGCAGTTACACTGCTGTGCTGAATCCAGCCTTTTTTACGACTTTTTTTTTTCACCCCCAGGTGATGTTCCAGGCTCTGTGTCTTCTGGTCAAGGGAAAGTGCTGTATTTGGGTGCAAAAAGTTCCCTTCCTTGCATTGCAAGGAGAATATAATTCCTCTGACTTCCAGGAGCTGGGCTGGCAGTCTCCCTCTCCTCCTTCCCACCACTGTGAGGAAGGTGGGAAGCCTCACATTCTGCCAGCCCTCAGCCTCTTCCACACCTAAGACTAAGACATCTGCTCCAGAGCTCAGTGCTGGCTCTCTCGTGCCCCATGGTATTAATGCAACCTCTCCCATTCCTGGTCACATTTCCCACCTTGGTGAAGTAACCCACCACTAGTTTTATAAATGGTGATGAGAAGTAGCTCAGTTCCTTCTCTCTCTTTTAATTTTTTTATTTTTTTTTTTTTTTGGGGGGGGCGTTTGTTTTTTTCTTTAATTTTGCAGTAACAGTGAAATTACTCAGACACCATTTTTGTGCTTTTTGCGGCCAACTGCTGATTTTTTTCTTTTTCAGAAGAGAAGTATGGTCAGCCTGCATGGACCAAAACCACTGAGCTAAGGTTAAAGGCTTAGTCCATCACTAATTTGGTGACTGCTACTCTGAGGTCTTTTACGGTTCTATAAAACTAAGTGTCTAAGCATTGTATATTCTCAAAAATGTCAGACAGAGCTGTAAACAGGAATTTAATTATATCATCAATGCAAGCATGGCACTGTCTGCAAAAAAAGGAAGTGCAACTACCAAATTCTCTCAAAGGCATTTGTTTCACTTTTCCAAATAAGTTTATAAAATTGAGTAAATCTGAAAAGAGTTTTCAAAACCATGTTTCTTCATGTGCCTTTTAAATGGATCCTATTCCCTTTCAGCAGCACTGGGGAAGAAAGTTCTGTCTTCATCTGTGTTTGAGGTACAAATGTGTCAATTTAAGCCTCCCAAACCTCTCCTTCCTTGTGCCTCGGAGTCCTTGCCTCTGTTGTGAGAGCAAAACTGCCCACCAACCCACCATTCAGCAGCTATGAAAGCAGTGATGGTTACACAATTTTTGGTACTGATCCTGTGCAACTATCAGCCCAATTCTCATGCAGATGCATCAAGACATGGTTTTGAGGCCTGTCCCTGACCTCTATGTCCCTCCTTTGTTTCAAAAAAGCTTCACAGGAATGATTCCATGCAGCCTGCTCTCACACCAGCCCATCATACCAGAGCCTGTGCTGACACAAGAGCTGCAAAGCTCCCCTGTGACTCTCATAGGGATCTGTTCATTGCTGCACATACAATCTACCTCAGCAACAGCAAATAAGGCAAAATTGATGACAAATATAATGTATCAGTGGCCGATACAATAAGGCATCCAAGGCTCAGGGCTAGTGTCTTGATTACAGTCCCGAAAGGGTGATATTCAGCACCCAATGCTGCACCATGGGAAGGGAGTTGTCACTATGCTAGAGGAAAACAAGAGAGTGTCAGTGTTTTTGGGGCACAGTTTCATAAGGCCTTGGTTTCAGCAGAAAGACAGCTTATGTTTCCAACCACTTGTTCTCCTCTGACCTTTCCTTTCCCCCTTCCCCCCTCCCCTGCACCCGTGTGAGTCTGTGGGGCTGTGCTGCAAACTGGATCACTGAAATGATCTGGGCTAAAAATACATCCCTTAACTCTTTACACAGTTATTTTTAACCCAGATCATTTCAGCCATGGAGTTCACAGCATGGCCCAACAAGTGCTTGCCCTACTGCAGTGGAAAGGGATGGAGGGGTGGCAGGGGCAGCCTAAAGCACAGGGGGGAGGGCTTCCCTTTACCTGCTCCAGCCAGAGCTGGAGGAAATTACATCCCTGTGTGTCCTCCCGTTCTGAGGGCTGATAAGACAGGAAAAAGCATATTTTTGCTTGCCTGCTTGTAGAGGCTGGTCTGGTCTGTAGCACTGGTATTTCACCCTGCAGTCTGGTGCCACTCACCTGAGGTGCAGCCGAGTGCAGGCTGTGAACCCCACCATAGGGGGCATGTTACAGGTAAGAAGTTGCCATTAAGCACCCACAAAACACCCATAAATACCGTGTCAGCCAACCCCAGAAGCCCAGCTTCAAATAACAGCAGCCACAAGTGTAAGCAGGTTCTCTTTGCTGCACGGCAGAGGCAAAGCTCTACACCTGTAGGACCTAGGGAAGGGATGGGGATGCATCTGTGGGAAGGAAACTCCTGAAGTCCAAATAAACCACCATCACACTCTGCCCGGAGGCCAGCAACTGGGAAGCAGTGCTGTGGTTTCGCTGGAATTAAAGCATCAATCCCCACCAAGGCGCTGGATTTCAGGAGGGAACGGAGCCTCTTGCAGACCCTCTCTTCCCTGCCTGGCTCAGCTCTCCAAAGGCAAAGCATTCTGCACAAAGCCTCCCCAGGACTGACCCTTCTCGTTTTTCAGTCAGATAGCTGCAGGATTTGAGGAGCCAGCCAGCCACAGACCTTGTCTGCACGGGAAAGCTTACACCAAACTGAGCTAACTCTCTCAGCTTGCAGGGCAAATACAGCCTTAATCTGATCGAGGTGCTGCTTTTCTGCCTAGCTGAACTCATTTGCAATCAGCTTGGCTGAAAGGAGCTGTTCTCAAGCTCTCAAGTACCCGATTCTGACACAGAAAGCATTTTGAGAATGACACCGTGAGCTGCATCAGGGAATACTGCTCCTTTCAGAGCTCCCTGGGGGTGGGATGGAGTGAATGCCTCCTACTCCTGCAGTGAGGTGCTGCCTCCTTCCTCGAAAGGTTCCCCTGCAGAGCTGGGTTTTGATCAACTGGAGATGTCCTGCACATCTCAGACTGAGCAATGGAGAAGTGCTGCCAGTACAGCTCCAATTTGGGGTGATGATTTCCATTACCAAGAGCCAATCCCTTCTCCCTGCTCCATCTTTTACTCAGCCACAGAGGGCAGCTGGAGGCAAAAGGTCACTGAATAGTCACACAGGGTACGATCTAAGGTATGCTTCCTGTTTATCTGCAGAGGACATGAACTTATGCTCTGGAAAATGCACCATGAATGCATCTCAGTTATTTTGGCTCTCGCATTTTTTAAGTGCAGATAAGATTAGATGGGCAGCTCATAAGAAACTCCTCTTTAAATCAACTAATAAAGCTCAAGAATAGCTTTTAATTAGGATTGGACCCACATTACTGATGGAAAAACCTCTAATATGTAGTTTGTAGTTTAATTCAAAGCCATCTCTCTGTATCTGACATTTAGATGAATCCCAGCTTGCACTCTCCTGCCAACATAACCTGAACTGATTTATCTGTACCCATGTGAGTAGATCAGTGGCATCAGGATCATATTGAAAGGGGAACATTGTTTGGACTGGGAAGGGAGAGGCAAATAAGCAAGGTATGTTTAAAACACAAACTCCCCCAAAAGAGCAAACTGAAAGACGAGAGGGTGAGAAAATACCTGAATCAGGCAGCACAAATCAGGAGATGCTGCTACCCACAATCTGAGCCTGCCTGTCCCCCCTGTGACCCACGAAAGCACAAACACAGGCTGAACACAGATTGCCCAGGAAGTGGGTGGGCTCACACTGGCCTTGGCCCATGTTTTACATCCCTAGAAGGAAATCTCACGATGCTTGTTCCGACTGGAGCTCAGCACCACGCTGGGCCCCTGGCTCAAGAAGCAGCACATCCCAAGATGTAAGCCCTGAATAAACAAAACTCTTCTTGCCACAGTGACCCCTCTTTATCCCAGGAAAGCATCCTTCTTCCCATCTCTCTTTACTCTTCTTCACAAATCATTCTCACTGGAGAACTTCCAGCTCTCTGTTTCGGGAGGGATTTATGTGATTTATTTACTCACTTGGCGTCTTATCTGGCAAGGAAGCTGCTCCTTGTCTCATTGTAGTAAATTTTAATTATTGGCAGAAGCCCCAGCTGGAAGTGGCTACAGCTGTGGCTCTGTGATACCTCATAGCCAGTCCTGTCCATCATTGTGTCAGTGTAGCCTGTAGCACCTCTGGAAGCAAGGCCAAGGCTCCTACCTGCCTTTCCTACCATTTATTGTACAACAGGGGTGATAATTACTGTGCCCTGCTCCCCCAGAGCAAAAGCTACCCCGCGAGCCAACCCTGCACCTTCCTCTGGTGGGGCTAGGCTAGCTCTGACAACTTTGTGAGCATTCACAGCATTACCACAAGTTACTTTCCAGGAGAGGACAAGACCAGAACACCTTGCAGGTCTTTCAAGTGTATCCTGAACACTACAAAATAAATAATATTTTTTCTACTTCTACCTTTCTGCAATATTTTCTTCGATCAGCCTTTACCGGGTGCTAAACGCCTCCATTTCACAATCCCAATGAGAATTTAATGAGCTTTATGAAGCAGAATCCTCATCCTTTTCCTCCAAGCTGCCATCAGACAGCTGAGCAAAAAGGAATAACTGGTCCCAGAGTGCCATGGGCCTCTCACTGCCAGGATGCAGGAGTGAAACATAAAGCTGAGCTAAGAAGGTAAGACTTCCACTTGAAAGATACAAGAATAATTCTAGGGCTGGTATCTGGCCATACAATCTTGTTATGGGAGAGTGTAAGGGGTTTGTTGAGGTGTACAATGATGACCCTAGCATGCTCTACAGAATTCTTGGCTATTGTTTGCCAGGACTGGTATTTTGAAATTTGTGCAAACAGGTTTCTAGTTTGACTTGCAACAAAAGGAGTTAATGTCTCACATGAGAGCTACACAACTGTGCAGAGCCACTGCATGTCCAAGATAAGCTTCTATGCTGTGAAACCTCAGCCAGTGTAGAGGAAGCCTCCACATCTGGTTGATGTCACACACAACAGATTCAATCTTGCAGCTTTGGGGAAAGCAATCTGTGAATTATATTGTGCGTGCTGGAGTTTGGCCTCCGTATTTCTGAATACTCTGCAAAGACAACAGGACCTCAGATTAGGTTTGGGACCAGTCTGAGCTCCTGGCCCCAAAGATGGGTTTTAGACTTCTCTGATCCAGCCACACATCTCTTCTGTATGTATCTCTACACAGCTGCAGATTGTGGTTTCCTTGAGACAAGGGAGTGCTCATTAATTGAGAAATGTCAAAAAACATAAAGAAATACTGGACATGGACATTTTGGAGACAGTCAGGAGGTGGTAAGGAGTCCTGCTTACACGTGCTGCCTTCAAGGCAGTCAGTGTTGTTAGAGCCCAGAGATCCCTAGCAGCTCTACTCAGTTCCCTCTGAAAACAGGACCTGTCACAGCAGCCCTAACAAAGATTCAACTAAAACTCCTGAAATGCAAGTGGCAGGAAAACACATCAGGTCTCCTCTTGAACTTTCCCTTTTTGATACATTTTCAGTGGGAGCAAACTTCTTGCCTGAGGGTAAATCAGTGCTGGCTCGTCTCTTGGAGTCTATTGAATAAGTTAGCCACAAGAAAACTCAGATGTATGACATTCCTTCTCAGAGTGGCACCCAGGTCAAACCTTATCCCACCACAGATAAATGAATATAGGATGGGTGCATGCCTGACCTCAACTGCAAGGCTATTGCACAGCTATAATGAGGGTGACAATGAGGAAGGAGCTCTGACTATAACCCAGGGCAGAATAGTATGAGGAATGTGGACTACAAGGGATTGGCTGTTTTTAAGAGAAAGGGCAGAAAAATCCCACTTTACATAAAATATGTAAAAATATGTAGCATTTCCCTGTGTTTGGAAAGAGTTTGCTTTAGGGCAACATTTTTCTCAAGACTTGCAGTGAACTGGTCTTGATTTTCTCATTCTGAGAGGTCCCTTGTGAACTGCTGCCATCTTGGCACTCAGGGTCAAGCACTGCCCAAAGGGTAACGTGAGGATACTCCAGCTCAGCAGCTTTCATCCAGAGGACTGCAAGAAAACCTCTCAAACTCTCACAGTAACTTCAAAACTACAGAGGGTTGGAACTGCCATATTTAAAGGCTCACCAAAGCAAGATTTTGGAATTGGGTAGAGGCCGATAAGCAGCCCAAAACTAGTAAAGAGACAAATGCTTTTCAAAGGGAGAAGCCCTATGTTGAACTTGTCCACTAAACTGTAAATAAATGGTTCATGTACTCCCAACCTTGCCTACTTAAAGTAGAGAGGAGACTCTGATGGTTTTCCCTCCTTTAGTGGTTTGAGGTACCCATGCCCAATTGTACCTATGGCCCAAGTGTGCTGGACTGTAGAGACCACTGGGTGGTGGCTGGAGTGAGATGCTGTGGTGCCTCTGTCAGAAAAGCCAGGCAGTGCCAGGCAGGAGGAGACAGGCAGAGCACAGCACCCAGTGCCAGACATGCAGGAGAGGAGCTGTGTTCTTCACACCAGAATTATAGGAAACATCTGTAGACATCGGGAAATTTGTTGTGGTGAATAAACTATTTACCTCCTGTTTCAGAGAGTGACTACAATGAAAATAAAATGAGATAATCATTATTTTAAGCAAGTTGTTCTTTCCTGTGTGCTGTGGTATGTAGTTCTCAGGAGTGCCTGGCCTGTGCTTGCCAAGCTCTGACTGGTGAGATTAGCAAAAGCAGCAAGAGTCACTGTGAAAGGCACGAGTGGGATCTTGAGTCTTCGTTTTGGTAATGTGAATATCTGACAATTGCCAGGTGCCTACATGCTCCAAACACTGCATGGGGTGATTAATCTCAGCAGCATTACCTCAAATCACTGTTAGGAGCATCTGCTGAGAGGCCAATGTATGGGTTTGTGCACTTTAATGCCTCTATAGCTACTGCTGCATACATCCCATAGACCTGGTCCTGAGGCAAGCCAGGGTTTTGTCTGTCAGGAGAGCACTCAGGTGACCAGATAGGTGTGTGAGGTCTCCTCTGCCCCAGAAAACCTTGAATTCTTTGCTACATTTTGGCACGGCTCTAACAGGCAGGCTGGCAAGTGCTTGCCCTAGAGCCTGGATTAAAACCCATCCCTTCCTGGGCAGACCAAAGGGTTTAAAGCCCACACTCTCAGAGAATAAAAGAGAGCCCAGGCTTCCCGAGCAAGTGTCTCATTGCATCTGGCAAAGGCTGCCAAGAGTGGTTTGATCCAGCACCACCATTACCAAAAGAGGCAGCAAACTGCAGCACCTGGTCCCTGCTGGGCAGGGTGCCTGTGCAGGGGCAGGGTGTGTGAAACCTCAGCCTGTACCCTACAGAGGCACAGGCAGCTCCTGGCTCTGCTGTGCCCTGAGCAGCAGAAGGCATCTGGCTGTTCAGCCATGACTGTCTGCGCAGGGGATGGCAAACCAGTTAAAACCAATCATTTAAATAAATTATTTTGTGTGTGTTCATAGTGGTTTGGGAATCCTTGACTGAGGTGACCGCAGAAACCTCCAGCAAAACATGGGTGTCACCATTTCCTTCTCTGCAACAAGTGTTTTTTGTGAGATGCCTGATCCTGCTTGCTTGTGTTCACCATTGCTCAGGGTATTCTAATTGGGAAAGGAGTGGTGGGAAGAGATGAGCATGTGGGACAGGGGGAATGTAACAGGGACCCAAGGATAGGTCAAGCAGGACAAATGCAGGCTTGTGCAGAAGCAGTATCCCAGGCACTGGTTAAATTTTAATGTGGAGCAGGCAGGTGCCCAGTGAACTGGAGGAACCTACAGAGCCAGGCAATGGCTGCAAGATGTGGATTGCAGCCTTCCCATTCTGTGTTCATCCTGCACTTGATCTGTGACACGGTAATTGCCCTCAACTACTCAAAAATCCAGCAAAGAATTTTAGTCCAAGAACTAAAACGAGACTTGGTGCCAGGAGCCAGAATGCTCAAGAGGAAAGACACAAAAGGTACTCAAGAAAGGACAAGGTGACTCCTATTGCAGGGAGAAGACAGGAGGTTGGGATGAGAGGTAGGAAGGTAAAATAAAAGGCTGTTAAGTACCAGTGGGGGAGAGGCTGTGGGACATACAGTAAAAAGAGACCATGATCATCAGGATTATTTGGTTTACAAGATACATAGCAACATTTGCCTGCAGATAGTGACAAGGAAAAAACAGGAGGGCTAAGTGGAGAGGCAAAAATCTACACTGCCAGCCAGGCCAGCTGCCTACAGACAAAGTGACAGGGGTGTCCAAGAGAGCAGGGAAAACAGATAAGCTTCATGAAGGAATCCTACCAATTGAAGGAGAAACAGCCTCCGCCTTTCCTGTAGAAGGGCCCTGTGCCTGCAATTCCCTCACAACAAGCCCTGCACAGCTGCTCACAGACAGGCCGAGCAGCCAACATGGAAATAATTTCAGGCAGCAGGAAAAGGATTGTGGATAAAGTTGATATGTGGCTGGATGTGATCATTCCCAGCCACACAAGTGGAAAAAGAGGGAAAAGCAGAGAGGCTGTGCCCACACAGGCAGCATGGCAGCCTCTCCTCCTGCCACCTGAAGCAGCACAACTTCCAAAGCTCACCCATACTGGGTTTTAAATCCAGACATACCACACAGAATTCTCCCTTCGAGTCTTTGGGGTGCACTGTTGTTTCTGTTCAGGGGCTGAGGTGTTTAAGATAATACAGCTTCAAGAACTTAAAAAGAAATACAGAAAGATTGAAAAGCTGGTTGTTCACTGTGTGGCTACTGTAGGTGAAAATGTATTTCAAATCATCCAGCTTCAACTCAGCAGTACCCTGTCCACTGCAAACTGGAGCTCAGGCATCAGTAACCTTAAGACTAGACACAAAAACCGAGTAGTTTAACTAAGATCTCTACAACTATTAGGTTTGACACTAGGAGACTAGACTAATATACCTTTTCCCTTTATGAAGCCCTGGAAACTCAGTGTCCTGCTATTTCCTTTGAGTTAATATATCTGTTTTTAAAAATACTGGCTGTATTTATCTGGAACAAACAGTTTCAAAAAAAAAGTGGGTTTTTTTTGCTCATTTGGCCTTAAAAGAACAGTGTTGATGTTGCAGAGCTCTTCCCTTGCTCCAAGTGAACACCAGGGACACATCTGAAGTATTTTTCCATTAAGTTTACCTATCTCTAAGTCTTTAGGGGAAAATAGTTTGTGCTGCTTAAATATGAGTGCTGCCAGTAAGCAAGAACCTCGCAGCAGATACACTGAGCATTCCTATTATTTGAGGTTATGAAAATTCAGATTGGGATGCTGAAAATAACATCCCTTGCTCTGAAATGCCCTGTCAAATACAGCCCTCAGCTCCTCTTTTAAAGAAGGCCATGATGAAGGAGGCCAGTGGGAATAAAACAAGAGGAAATGGCCTCAAGTTGCCCCAGGAGAGGTTTAGATAGGATATTAAGAAAAATTTCTTCACTGAAAGGGCTGTTCAAGCACTGGAACAGGTTCCCAGGGAAGTGGTGGAACCACCATCCCAAAGGACATTTATATGTAGCACTGAGGGATATCATTTAGTGGTGGGATTGGCAGGGCTGGGTTAATGGTTGGACTTGATGATCTTACAGGTCTTTTCCAATCTAGATGATTCTGTGATTAACTTGGCAGCAGGACTTCAGTGCCATCTGGGAGCTAATGCACCACTTTCTTAAACAACTCAAGGTCCCCACACTCCTTCAAGCAGTACTACTTTTCATTTCTCCAAAATTAAGTTAGATGAACACCTACAGAGTTCTCAGCTTAGTTCAGGAAGACATCTGGATTTTCTGGTATGTCAGGCAGGATATGGATATAAAGTCCTGTCATGAACTCCTTCTCTCCATCTGATGGGAGCCCTCTAGCAATAAATACTGTCTGAAAGCTTGGTGATACAACCAGATGTGAGCTATAGCAGATATCTAAAACGCAGATAATATGCTTGAAAGGGGGGGGAAAATGGGTTATTTCTCAGAAATTATCCATTGAATAAATAAGTTGATGAGGTTGTGTTGTTTTAAGAATCCACAGACGCTCCCAATGTGGAACTGCTCTGTCGGAGCCAAGGGCTGATCCTTACCCTGGCAGGGTGATGCTGATGTCCTGATCTACAGCTGACAACAGCTGTTAGCAAGATGTTGGTCTGGCTGGCCTGGAGAGCACTGCTTCCCATGTGTCTCCAGCAGCTTGTCCAGGCAGGCTCTGGGATGTGTCCTGGAGACTCCCAAAGGCTCCATGGCTGGAGGGGTGGGGTGGGAGCTCTGATGAAGTGCAGTGGTGGCCACCGTAAGGCGTAGCTGCTTGCCTGGTGAGCTGCCTCCAGCATCTGCTTGTACAGAGCTCTGCTCCTGGCCAGGGCTTCCCTCAGGATCCTTCTCAGCTTCCCAGTGTTTCCCTCTCAGACATCTGTTTTTCTTAATGGTCTGGGAACTGTACACAGCTTGTCAAGCTCCCCCAAATTAATCGGTGCCTCTCTGTGTGTACTTCCAGGCCTTGTACTGGGGAGCTCTTGCTGCTCTAGAAGGGTAAAGGGTGAGCTAACAGAGGAACAACCAGTAAAACCTCAGAGGTTGCCCACAAGAGACAGGAAATAGTGCAGTCTGTGGGGCAAGTGCTGCAATCTCACGTGAGCAAGGAATTCTAGACTAAGATATAGAGTGGAGAGATGGCCAGGAAGGCTGGACTTGCATGTGTACTACTTCAGTGGGGAATGAAATGTATAAATGATGATTATCATATGATACAGATCTCTGAGATGAGAAGTTTTCTGTTGTGCCTCAAAATAAATAATTATTTTATGCCACCTCAACCACAGTGTTCCTTTAAGTGACTTGTAGCTGCAGACATGATGGGAGGCTACATCCTGCTCTCATCTGCAGACAGGGAGACCCTTGGGCAGCTGCTTTGAAAGAAACAGGCTGAGCAAATGGAACAGGAAAGGTCTCAACCCAATGGATCTTCTCTCTTGGCTGCCTCACATGGGGGTCAGGAAAAAAGCCCTGCTTTTAGCAGTCTGAAACAAAAGATGAATTTCAACACAAAGAGGGTCAAACTCAAATAGCTTCAAGTGGGATGAGGAAGGGATCACTCCTGGCCTAATGAAGTGGTTAAAGAGGATGAACTTTTAGGCAAGTGCACATACAAAATGCATAAATTATCTAATCTGAAGCTATCTAGAAGGTTAAATTAGAAACTGAAATCACTGAACTGCCAAAGAAGGTGCACAGAGAATGCAAGAAGCAGGGACAGCTCAAAATACTTCTGATAAATGCTGTAAGGAGACTGTGGTACCTCCCCATTTGCATTCAATTAGAGACAGACTAATTGTAGCAGCACAGGGATTCAACTCCTCTTAATTTATCATGCTTGGAACAGAAAATCAGAAGGGTAAATGAGCCTACACAGAGCTTCCAACTGCAGCAGCTTCCAGGACTCATCAGTTAGGACTGTGCTATCTTTGTAACACATTGCTATTAAATTAGGTCTACACTGGACACAGGCAGGCCAGAGAAGGAGGTTCATTTTATCTAAGCCAGGAATTTAGTCTAAAAAGGTACACAGATATGGAGTGGAGGAAAGTGATAGCAAGCACTCTGCTGGCAGCCAGCTTGAGGTGTGAATGGTGAGCTACACCCACAGAGATGTCTTGTTAGTTGGATCCTGGAGGGCTCAGCAGCCTCAGTGGCACTGAGGGTCCAGGTCTGCAAAGCTGCTTTCCCACCCTTTGGCTTCATCCAGGGTCTCCAGTCTGTGAGACTCCTGAAAATTCAGCCAAACACTGTGAAAATGTACCCAGGCAGCTGTAATTTGTGGTTATGTTTGAAAATGCCTGAGTTATCAGCCCAGTCTGGATCACTCATAATAATGCATTAGAAATTTAGTCTTTTCCATAGATAAATGCCCTAAGGAAAATGCACACAAGCAACTCCTGAGCTGCAGCTTGACCTTTGACATAGATTATTTTTGGTGACCTGAAGAAGATAATAATCTCTGTTTCTGAGTAAAACTGCCCATAAAATCCTCCCAAAACGCTCTACCAGAGACACCCAGTGTTTGTAAGAGGTTTGAAACACTCTACCCCTACCTGAGTGCTCGATTTCTTTTACCTGCTGGCTGACTGGAACTCGTTTACATGTTCTTTCTCTGGCAAGAAGAGGAACTAAAGTTCCTTCAGCCTCAGGCAGAGTTTCCCCAGGTTCAAGCTGGGCCACAGGAACCAGGTGTCCAGGAAGTGTGGGCTCAGTGCCTGCACAACACTTGCTTGGTGAGTGAATCAGCACTAGGAAGCTCTGGCCAGCATGTCCCTGAATCCACAGGTGCTGAGAAGAAAACTTAAATTCAACTTCTGATCTCTGGAATCGCTGGAATGATCCAGCGATTCTTGAGTCTGTTACTTGACTATGACAGGATGATGAGAATGAAGTCCTGATGTGAGTGGAAAAGACAACTTTGCATTGAGCTGGGAGATTAAAGACAAAGTGCTAAGATTGTTTCCTTTTTTTTTAGGAGTCACCAGTGTACTCAGCAATCCATCCCTTTTCTTCCACTCTGCCCTCTTCACAGGCACCTGCTGTCTAGAGGACCACGGCTGTTTGCACAGAGAGCCCCTCTGCCTCTAACTGGGAATAAACACCCTCAAACTGGGAATGGAAACCCTGGCTTCTCACAGAGGGACAGTGTTGAGAATTCCGTGCACTTTGTAAAGACTAAATGGGAAACCAAATTACACTGTGCACATTTCACAAGTTAAACATGCCCTCAGTGCAAGGCCCAAGGGGTGAAATTCCTGGGAAGCCTGGCACAGCAGCTCAAGAGTGTGTCTATGAAAACAGGGCATGTTTCATCTGAACTTACATCAGGGGAACATGGCACTCAGCAGCAAAGTATTTCAAGATAATTGACTTGAGTAAGCCATGATTGCTGTTGCAGGACGCATTTTTAAAGGATAAAGAAACCCATCCTAAAAACAGGAAGAAAGAATAAAAATAAAACTGGTTTTGTGTTTTACACAGGCAATAAAGAACCATTCCCAGACTCTTGCAGATGTGATGCCAATTTATTTTGACCTGAGCTTCCCACAGGCAGAAGTTTGCTGGGCTTGAACAATGCACTGCAGCAGGGAGGAATCATAAACCCTTTTGGGTTTATGCTGATGCTGAATAGCCACTGGCTTCTCCTAGCAGCCCACATGAAGAACTGCAGAAACAGCATGGTTCTGCCCCTCTGGTGGCCCTATCAATACCACTAACCCGAAAACAACTGAAGATTGCTTCTTATCTAATGCTCAGTCCAGTCTATTTTTGAGTCATTCATGGGAAAAAGATTTCTACTACATTAGGTTTCCACTACACTATCCCAAACCCTGCCAGACCTCACTGTTAGAAATATTTCCTGCTATTTGGTGAGATATAAATCTTTCCTTTAATTGGATCCCATTATTCCCAAGCATACTGCTTTTCCAATGCACTAACTAATTTTGTTTCCTCTCTGCTAACAGTTTTACATTACTCTCCTCAGTCACACTCCAAAGCCACACTGACTTGTTAAACTCCAATCTTCTGATCCAGACTACCCTCTCCTTTGCATTTTTGTGACTTTCTGTGCAGAACAACTCACTGGTCTTCCCCCTTTAGATATTCAGGCTTTCCAAACCACACACGTTAATCCTCTGTGCATTCGAGAAGCCTGGGATGAACAGTGGCTTTGTTGAAGCTGGCAGTGGTAAATCAATATCCTTTGCAGATTAGCCACCAGTCATCCACACTGACCAAAACCCTGTGTCCATCTCATTTGAAAGGGTAAATAGGTGCATTTTCATATGCAAAAAACCAAAAAAAAAAACCCACCCAAAAAAACCCCAGCCTAAAACTTTCCTGCCTGTTCTCTGGGGTTTGATCTCTTTTAAAATCTGGTAATGAATAATGAAGAAAAAGCCATGCACCTAAATCTGCCATCAATCTGACAAGTGAGATGTTGGTCTTTGCTTGGAGAAGACTTCCAGAAACACCTTCAGTAAGTGATGTGCTTGAATCTGACAAGAATTTGGTCCAGTGCCTTTCATTTTTGTCCTTCCAAAAAGTGAAAGCTTCATTTGGCACTAATGGGGCAGATAAGGCTCATCCTTGCCAGTAGATTGCCAGGACCCAGATACCAGTGACAAGATATAAAGCTACAATTCACATTTGAGGTAAAAGGCATGAGACTGCATAGCTGGATGCATTGTGACCTGGATGAAGTGTGACTTAAATCTATGCCTAGGTGAGATTCTGTAGGAATGAAGTGCCCTGTGCCTCTGTCAACAACCAGGTGTGAAGCAAGTCTGCCGTGAGTCTGTAATAACAACTTCTCCTTACACAACACTTCTGCTGTCCCTAGACCACATTCATCTTATGCCTGCTGTCTTGCAAACTGCTAAAGGCATATCCCTGTCTGCAAGGCACCAAGACAAGGTTCTACAAACAGGGTTCCTTGCTGCTGGGTTCAGCTGCCAGCTCAGATCCCAAATTCAGGCTGTGGAGTTGGTGTTTTAGGAAAAGCAGCACCCATCTCTCTGAAACACCTCTGTTAACAGACCGAAGTGGAAACAGAATGGAAAACCAACCCCAGTTTGTCTATAGGGCTGGTCTGCTTCCGTGACAAAAGCCAGCAGGTTTCCAAGCAGCATCTATTGATAAAGCAGTGCTGATGTTTTCCCCTGTTCTTCAGATAAGCAGCTCCTGGGAATGTATGAGAAGGTATGCATAATATGCTGCTCAACTGCAAAGCATCCTGCCAATTAGACTGTGGGGCAGAGGACAGAAGGCGTTTCAAAAATGCTGTCACCATGGCTTGGGATACTCAGACAGCCAAACTGGGGCGTGAGGAGAGGTTCAGAAGAATTCTCCCTCTCTGGTGACACGGGAAAAGCCTTAATTCCATTTACTCTGGGGTCTCTGCTAAGTGGAAGAAAGGGCTGCAGCACAGCCAGTGGGGTTTGGTTTTGCTGCTTTATGTCCTTCAAGAGGGAGGCCTCCAGTCACTGGGATGTGGAAGTCTGGCAAACCTGATGCTTTCCAGGACTCTTTGCTGCAGACATGCTATTTACTGTCAAACAGGTCCCAAATCTGCCCAGACCTGAGGAGTAAAACAGGATCAATACCTCTCCCAGTATATTTAAATACTCCTCCCTTTATCGGCACAGATACACTGCGAGAATGTGTCATTTTAATGGGTTTGGGAGGAAACATTGAAAACAAGTGTATTTGAGGTTAAACTGTTCTGTTAAGCAAAAAGAAAAAAAAAAAAAAAGGAGTGGAAAAGGAACACTTTAACTTTTAGAACAAAAGCCAACCACCAGAGCTTCCTGAGAAAGGGATATTGCTTCCTGGCAGAGCCAACCGTGGCGTAATGCCTGTTCTTAAGCTCGGCTCCACAGCTGCCAGGGTGGCCAGAGACCTCCCTCAGCCCAGCTCACCTCCTGTCCTGCTGCTCTGAGGACCAGGATGGTCACAGATTTCAGCCCCCTCATCTGCACAGCACCCATTCCTGCATCCCCTCCAATTTGGTCCCCTTGGGTGACGGGTCACATCTCCTCAGTGCAGTTTTCCTAAGGACAGCATGAGTGCCTGTTCTGAAATCAGGCTGCCCCATAGTTTGGCCCCTTTGTGCTATCCCCACCTGGCACAGGAGGGGGGGTTTTGCTGAAAAACAGCAATGACTCCATCACTCCCCAGATGTCCAAGGTGAGAACACTGTGGTGTAGAGAGAGCACAGCCCTGGGTGTGGAGCCATGCCCAGGAGGTTGCCCAGAAGGGTGAAGTGAGCAGAGAATTGCCCTCAGCCCTGGAAAAGCTTTCCCTCTGCTGAGTCAGTGCACCAATGGGAAAAAAATGAAGATCTAGCAGGAGTAGTTGCAGAAAAGAAACAGGGCAATGGAGGTGTCACAGAATCAAATGACATCTGTTGGTAGGCACAAAGAGGGGAGCAATCCCAAAATACACCTGGCTGCTGCACCTCTGCAGCTTAGGGAGCCCATCACACCACAGAGAGCCACTAAAGTGAAATCCAGTCTTAGATTGTTACCCTTTGCTGTGCAAGTGTCTCCATGTTCCCAAGCCCCTACAGAGAGGCTGGGAAGAGGAATGCCATGACTGCTGTGGAATATGGGCTGCAGAAAGCCACAAGCACTTTCAGTGGATGCCTTAACTCACAACATCTGCAGCAAAGTTTGGGAATCCACAAGCCAGGGGAATTAGACAGCTAGGGCCAAATCTGAAGATGTAAACTAACAAACCAACACAAAAATTTCAGATCCTTTTTGTATCATGAGTGCAAAGAATGTTCAGTGGCTGCTTTTTTTTACAAGTGGCTTAGCTTCCATCAGTGCAGTTTTACACATTTTTGATACGAACTCGTGTTAACTATCTGTGGTATAAACTTAATGATTTATTTTCATCTGCTGTAACACTGGAAAGAAAACTGATTCCCCAATCTATTTTGCATCAGGAAGATGTGTCTTTGCAAAAAAATTCCCAAACAACAAAACAAAACAAAACACTGAAGATCAACAGACTCACAAAATTCCGTGAACTGCAAGGACTGGGTTTTGCTGCCTTTTTCTCCCTCTTTAGGATCTTAAATAATTTCAGTTGCTGCTTTCAATGTGGCACATTCCTGACAGCAGAATGGCTGAGCCCATAGGTACTAGTCCCTAACAAGCAGCAAACTCACACTAAAATCACTCCGAGAAAGAGACCCCAGCTATCTTGCTTCTGTGGGATTTTCAGAACGAGGGTCTTCCTGCCAAAGACGTGATGGAAATCAGCTGGCAAGGTCAGCCCTCTGCCCTTTTCCTCCTAATGCTGGTAATCCTCATGTGTCCCATTAGAGCAAAGAGCTTGCCAGTTATGCCAGCAGGAAAGCAGGGAGCAGCTCTGCCTGCCACTGATGAAGCAAACAGGGAAATGACAGGACTTCTCTCCTTCCTGCTGCACAGGATCATTAAATCTGGTTTTAAAGCAAAAAAAAACTGGTGAGCCTCTGTGCCTTGCCTGTGAAAAGCCCTCAGGAAGAAACAGAGCAGAGAATCAGCTGGTGGAAACTCAAGTTCTTTCTCTTGGCTCTATGGGACATTAAACACCTGTTTGGGAGGCTTGGGGCAAGACCAAGCATACTACTTGTAAAATATCTTAGAAATTGAGATGTTTTAAAAATAAGAATGGATTCAGCAATCTACAGATGACAAAAAAACCCCAAAAATCATACAACACAGGGAAAAGGTGGGAAATAGAGGTAAAGGGACAGGATCAAGAGCAGGGAACTCTTAGGTCTGATACTTCAGAGAAGCTTCCTGGCCACAAGACCTTCCTGTGTCACACGTGTCTCCAAAGAGGAAATGGCAGGTGTGTTCCTTTCTACTCCAACACAGACAACAGAAAATACTCAAGGGGTGCAGTCCTCTATGTGTGGTGAGGAGAGGGGGTGAGGGAGAGTGTCCTCAACGTGCCAAAATACCTGTTTCAGCCCTAAATTATAATGAATTAGGAACTCAATTCCCCCTCCTCTCTGAAACATCACAGGATACTACAGTGAAAAATAATAAAACAAGTGTTGAGAGTGAATGAACCAGACTCCGTCAAATCTGAAAATCCTTGTAAAGCCAAACATTCATCATATCACATAAGTAGTCTGTGCTGAGCTGGTTTCACCACTGTTTGATCCTTCTCCACCCCAAAATCTATTTAGATAATTTGGCTGAGGACATTTTTTTGTAACAAACACGCCAAATCTTTAACCCTTGCCTGTGGGGCAGGTCAGCACAGATAACAAGGATGGTGATGCTAGCACCTGGGTGTTATCACCACTGCCCAGCTGAGTTATGCACTGGGAATCTTCAAAGAAAAACTGAAGTGGTGCTTGAAGCACACTGTTCCCTGGCTCTGTTGTGTGTCCCCTGGTGCTGGGGCTGCATCCATGCAGAAAAAGGCTTATCTGGGAAGATAATATAAAGTGTTTAGTAAGGTCTCTGTTTAGCAGAGAGAAATACCAAATGTCCTCTTTCATAATTTGAGGTTTTGCCAATGTTGTAATCACCTTTCTATTTCCTGTGCCCCTCCTAAAAATAAATATTCCTTTTCCCTTGCCACTTTAAAAAATGGTTTGAAAAGCTCGCAAATCCAGCCTGACACGACCGAAGCAAGCACCACCATTCCCATTTTGAATGAATGGAACAGGAGGCAGAAGGAGGTGAAATGCCTTGCCCAAGAGGGTGTTACACAGGAGAAAGCTTGAACATAAACACTGGGAAGCCAGACCCCTGTCCAGCAGCTGTGTGCCCACCCCGAGACACGAGATCTAACTCTCCTGAAGCACAGGGCACATGGAGAAAAAGGGACAGAAAACCTTCTGGGGCTGTGCTACTCATCTGCCTTGCTCTAGCACAGGTTCTCGGGTCTATTGATAAGGATAAGGATAAGGAAAGCGAGACTTCCCAGTCCACGTGGGACAGGGGCTACCCACAGCTGAGGGTGTGAATCACAATTGCTGCTACACCGGTCAGGGAGGAACCAACCCCAAGGAGCCTGTCAGTCCTGGAAGGTTTGTTCTGTTCTGCCCCCATTTTTGATGAATCCTTAAAACCTCCTTTCAAAATGACACCTTCTAAAACCTAACTCTCTAATCACACCTCGGAGACTAATAAGTAAATGGCAGCTCTTCCTTGTTCCCCTTTCACAGAGGTAATGTCTTCCCAAACCAGCCCCCTGCTTTCCAAATCTGGACTAAAACCTGCAAAAGAGTCTGAGGTGCACGACAGGGGTGGGAGGAAAGAGACCTCTATCTGAACCTCAGCAAAGAGATATTTTGAAGCCGCCTTCAGGGAGAAATTGCTCTGCAAGGTGGAGCTAAAGCAGATCGCGGAGCCAGTCACAAGCTAGTGGAAATAAAAAAAAGTTTTCTTTACCTCCATGTCCTGCGAGATAGAGGTGTCCTCGGGGCAATCTTTCTTCCCCACCCCTTTCCCTGTTATCTGTGGGAAAAGTTCAGCCGAGCCAGAGCAGAGCCGTGCCGCCGTGGAGGGGGTGGAAGATCGCAGCCCCTGCTCAGCCCGCACTGACAGAGCCGGGCGAGTGGCCCTGCACTGCGAACAAGGAAGAAGGGCGGGTGGGTGAGAGGAAGGGAGGGAGGGAGGGGAGAGGAGGGGGAGGCAAGGCAATCGGGGTTTAAATTTAGACACAAATCTAAACAGATACTGTCCTTCCCGGAGTGCTGGGCTCGGGAGACAACAAGCAACAAGCTCTGCCTCCGCGCCCAAACTTGGGGACACCGCATGTGCGTTTCCTCTCCCTTTTTTTTTCTCTCCCCCTTCCTATTTTCTATCACCTTATCTTTATTCCCCTCCCACCCCTCCGTTTAGTCTCTATTTCTCTCCACTGCTTGCAGTTCCTGGCCTGGTATCTCTGCTTCGATCTCTCCGCTGTCCACACTTCCCTCTCCAAATCTGCAGGGTCTCTTGCTTGTTTATTTGTGAGGAGAGAATCCCTTTCCCTCCAACTCCAGCTTTCCTTTCTCTTCCTTCTTTTCAGTAATTTCACTCAGCAATGAACTGTCTTTAGAGAGGGTGATTATTGGGCTTGAACAGAATTTAAGGCGTTGTCCCGGTGCACGGCTGGGACTCCCAGGAAGAACAAATATCTACTGGTGATCCTAGGGCTTCATTGTGGGCACTCACAGAGGGTCCCCATGCAAGGTTGTCACTGCCCAGCTGTAAAGCAGGACCAGCTCTTTCCACCCTGAATTTGTGTCTCACGCCACCAGGGCAGAAGGTGCAGGTTGTTCTCCTCTCCCTTCACAGGGGTGGACAAGACTTGAGCACTGGAAAGCGAGAAGCTTCCGTGGTGGTAGAAAAATTCGGATGGGGGAAAAACAAGCCTCCGGAATGTTTTGCTGCAGTTTCCCTTCCCAGTCTGACCATAGTGTTGTAAACCGGACATCTCTTTTAGCGACTGTTTGCCTATGCTCCTTCTCAAAGAATTTCAGTCCCCACCTCTCGAGAGCAGGGTGGTGCAGAGGAATTTGGAAACGCTCCCTATGTCTTCTGCTGGCTTCCTCGCCTTGAGTGCAGCTGCAGAGTGACACAATGTCATAGCGTCATTTTGGCACGATACCTTGGGGGCAGAAGAGAGTTAAAGCATATTTTCTAGAAGGGATGCATACTTCTCCTTTGCAGTGTTTCACAAGTCCCTGCTGGCTGTGCCTGAAAACGCTCCAGCATGGATTTAAATGTGAGCATCACGATATCCCAGCTCACTGTTACTGCTAGTTGTTCTCCCAGTGTAGTTAACTGTTGCTGTCCTGCATGCTGCAGGACTCCTGTGGAATTTGCAGATTTAAATTGTGATCCAGTTATCTCCCAGATTCAATATAAAATACTCACTCTGTCCTCAGCCAGAAGAAAGATAGGCTGAGTTGCTGCAATCTGGAGATTGGGCAAGAGGACTAATTAATCTTCTGTTGTGGAAACACTAGATTAGATGAAACCCTTCTGCTGTAAGCAACCAGAAGATGCTGCAACTGTAGATATAAGAAAATTAAATCTAAAATAAATATGAAAAATGAAACTACTACTACTTGTTTGGAAATCCTATTGATTTCTTCAAGTCCTGACAACGGTACATTAGGAGAGGGAATAGAAACTGAACTGAGGAGTAGGGTTGAGGCAGGGAGGGCAGGATTCTTCCACTGCCCAAGCTTTGCCTGCTGTGGGGACAGAAGGAGATTTTCAAGCTCAGGGACTTCACTAGACATAGGTCACAAGTGTTGTTTTTAAGATATCTGCCATGTAACACACCGTCAAAGTCACCTCCCATGACTGTTTCCTGCTGCTCAGGGGCTGTTTCAGTATTTTCTTTCTGCTTTCAGGGGTTCTACTGTGCAGAGGAAACCATTTGCTTAGGTGTAGAGAAAAGGAAACTGCTAGGCAGAGGCAGTATCACTTCACCCATACTAGCAAAGCAAAAGCAGTTGCAGCTGCCCCACCACAATTCTTGACTCTACTTATTTCTGTCTCCAAGTATCTTGCCACAAAGCAAATCTTTTCTGCCTGCTGGATTCCCAAATGCCGTTGCTCTGGGCATGGTACACAGTACTCAGAGTACTTCTGTCATTTTGTCAGTACTTTTGAGACTTTTCAATGCTAAATCTTCCTTCCTGAAGGAGCAAGGGGTGAATGCACAGAAATGTGGTGTATGTTTTTCTCCAGACAGGAAGACATGAGGTGTGGATTTGTTCTCCTCTTTCTTGTTTCTGGACTGAAAAACACTAGAAAATCTGAACAACCAACCCACATGCTTCAACTTCAGGAACTTTGAAACAAACCTTATTAAGGGAAGTTATACTGAGAAAATGGGTGTTTTACACAAGGTGTACGTGCAAGTATTTGAAGTATCTTCAAGTATGACTCTCTGCATCCCTCTGTATATCTCTGCTTACAGACCTTCTGGAATGTAGCAGTGTCTATGAGACTAACTTGTTCTTAAATAAAAAAAAAAAGTTCCACATCTGTTCTGCTCTGGAGGAAAAAAAATACAGTCATCACTAGTGCCATTAAAACAGTCTCTGGGGGGAAATTTCCTTTGACTGAGAAAATGCTGCAATTGTGGCCCCCTGGATTTTGCAGCTTCCTGTCTGATTGTTTTCAGGACATGTGAGGCCAACACAGCAAGTTCGCTTCAGAAGAAGTGACTGGTGCTCCTGCTACAGGCAGTGTGTGGGGGAGAGGTGCAAGGAACTCCTTCATCCTGGCATTCCTGCAAAACAGGTGGTGTAAGAAGTTCTACCGTGCTCAGAAACACCGTGGGCAACATTTGCTGGCCTCTTGCATTTTGGCTACGAAGGATGGACAACAGAGCCTCCACAGGGTCCTCAGAGTGAGCAACAGGAGATTCAGAGACATAGCTGTGCTTTATTCAAAAACAGTTAGTTAAAAGAGCTTTGGAGGGCATCTGAAACTTTGTCTCTGGCATTTGTGCCCCTGCAGTTATCTCATTTGGGTGTGTCTGCCTAGCTGCCAAATCTGGGAAGGTATGTTCATCGAGGTAGTGGGTGAGAAAAGGGTGGAGGGAGCTGTGGGTTCCTGCTAGACAGATTGAAATTCCATGCTTGGTTAAGACATTTGTTGAGGGTTTTGGTAGAGCTCACCTGTCAGTGCCAGTATTTGAGGTTGTTCTGTCCACCTCTCTGGCCTTGGCTGCTCTTATCCACATCACTTCCCAAAATTCACACCACTAACCAGCAGCTGTTACTATATTGGGCTTTTGACCTCCTGAAAACGGGGTCTCAACCCTTCCTGTTCCCACTC
>VZTR01014624.1:283938-309481 GCA_013400775.1 Chaetops frenatus | reverse complement strand
AAAAAAAAAAAAAAGGGGGGGGGGGGGATACGGTAACCACCGAAAAAACAACATTTGCATTTCAAAGATCAATCAGCTCTAAAAGCCAACATCCTGTTTTGGGTTGGCTTTACGCATCAGGTCTGACACTGGCAGCCCGACAGGAAGCGAACGTGAGCAGCATTCTTCTATGGGAAACTCGCTTTTTGAACCCACCATTCTGCTAAGTGGGCTCCGAGGTGTCTGCCCGTGCCCCTCAGCACCAAACCAACGCCGCGGACGCTGAGCCTCACCCTCCTCTTCGGGGACTTATCAGCAGGAAATGAACTCAGCTGGAACGCTTCGTACCATTGACATCTTTGTGCTCGGGTCCTGCAGCTGCAGCGAAGCGCTTCTGAGAGCACAAACACACAAACACACTCACACAAACACACACACACGCGGGACCGGCGTGCCAGGCTCTCTGCACCCCTGGGAACCGATGGCAGTGGGAAGGTCCCGTTCCCAAAGGGAATTAAATGGAAGGACATGGCTGTAAAGTGGTTTTCGCTAAGCTGAATTGGAATGTGAGACTGTGTGTTTTTCGTGGTAGCCACGTAAAAAAGTGAGAGACTTACTGAAAGATTGAATCATTTCACGTGTTCCTGACTGTCAGCTGGTGCCTGAGCGCTAACATCATGGTTCAGACTAACCAGGCTTCTTAATTAAGGCTTCCTAATTGCCAGGCTCTGGGCAAAAGCCTGTCCCTAAGCAGAGTAAAATCAGGAAAATGCTGTATGGCACAGGGAGCATTTCACCTGGTAATAATGAGATCACACTGAGGTGGATCCCCCTGGTCCCAACAGGGGCTGGTGGGTGGTGTTCAGATAACTGGTGTCATCTCCTGCAGCACCTGAATGTCTTTGGGGAGCTCTTCTTTCACTGCTGATTTGCTTGACTTCAGAGAATAAACTGAGCTGGGGTGTTAAGAGGTATGGCTGCATCCCATTGTACTCATGTAGCGGTGAGACAAATGATATCAGCATGAGCCACTGACAGCTTACTTCCAGACTGAACAATTCCTCTATGGTTACTAGTTTTAGTACACCAGGCTTGAAATAAACCAACAAAACCAATCCGAACATGGGTCCTGCCACAATTCTGGGTATGTGTGCTGGTTTTGATTACAGTGTTCTCAGGCCAGTCCTAGAGAGCAGCATCACAAGCAGTGGCCCTCGCCAGCAGCTTCCTCAGCACGCGGCCCAAGCTCTGACTGAACAAGATTTTCTGACTGAAAATAGAACAACATTTCTGGTCCCTAACAGGTTATGCACAGAGGAAGCTTGCCTTGCCACTGCCTGTGTGGTGGCTGTTGAAAAAGTAAAAGGACTTTTGGCTGAACACCAGGCCAGCACTATTATAACTTTACCTATCTTCTAAAAAATACACCGAGGAAAAAGAATCACAAGCTAAATTCCCAACCAAGGTAATTCAGGAAGTTTGAAGGTGAGAACAAATAAATGTCTTCTGCACAAGCATGCAGCACCTCTCTGTGCTCAGCAAAGGTCTGTGTTGTGTGCCATTTCCTAGCAGCAGCAGGGCTGGCACCTCCTCGGGAGAGAATCTGACCAACATTTTTAGAAACAATTTGCATGGTGGGTCTCATGTGGCACCAAGCATTGGCACTTCAAAGCGCTGAGCACTTCAGCTTTTGCCAGAGCTGACTCACAGGTCGGTCTCTTCTGTCAAAGGCAGCGGCGAGTGACTTTAATCACCCTGGCAAGGGACTTTAATCACCCTGGCTGTCATTTGGATGCGGAGAGCGGGCCTGGCTCAGGAATCAAGCGCTGCACACAGCGAGACTGCACAGCCCCCGAGTGTTATCTGCACACAGAAAGGTTTCTGTTCACGGACAGACTGCATGACCTAGACAGGAAGCCTGGACCAGCTCACAGCCAGGCTGTGTCTGAGGAGAAACCGTGCCCAGCCCATCCAACAACCAGGCTGCTACAGAGAGAGCTGGCTCAGGGAAAACCAGCTCTGAAGAGGGCAGACAGAACATGACACAAGCCAGGATGGAGACCTTGCCCACTTTCTGACTAAAACACACCTTCTCCTGGGACACAGCCTGAAGCCTGTCACATATAAAACACACTGAAATTAAGATTGTTCCATGAACTCAGTTTTGGAGGAAGTAAACTTGGCTCCATTTATGGTGAGGTATCACTGTCCATTTACTGTTTTTTAAATGCAGTGAAGCACATGAGTTGGAAAGGAGAACTAGTGCCTAGCAATACTTTCTTGACCCTGTTATGCAACGATGCTGAGAGCCCCCGAGACATATTGCAGCACAACAGAGAGAATCCTTCTCCTTTCTCTGAGATCTAACTGAGGAAGTGAGAGAGCCTGGAGATCTAGTTCAGATAACTCATCATTTCAGAGAAAGCTGAAAGACTTGAAGACCTTACCTCGACCCTAGAGGTTCACTCCACGCTACCCATCCCAGAAATAGGGGGCCAAAACTATCCCACTTCATTTAGGTGCAAGACAGTCTGTACACCACTGCCCGCTGCAGAGACCACTCAGCCTAATAAATCCTGTTCCCTGTAGTTGAGAGCTTTTTTTTCCCATGAAAATTTCAGTTTCTCCTGAGCATCTCCAGGAGAGGGCAACAGCAGAAGGCTCCATGTGTCCTGGACATGAGGCAGGGATCTCTGCCCACACTCTGCAGGCAAGGGGAATACTGGAGGAAAAATTATTTTGTCCTGCCTGTACAGGACAGCAGATAAATAGTAGGGGATGAATGGGTGGTGTGTTTTCCTTGCTGAGTGCAACCCAACAGGATGATCCATCTGGCCTGCTACAAGCTCTGGGTGCTGTAGGGCACCTGGGAGTGATGGCGGCCACAGGGCAAGTTAATTTAGGTTTCTCAGGACCACATTGCTGTTTACATAGTGTGGACATACTTGGATCCAGGTGGAAATAGGAAAATCCATCATATTTTCGGACAAGTTGAATCAAGTCTCAGTATTACCTCAGTTAAAAACATCTCTTTGTACAAATCTTTATAAGGTCACTGAGCACAAAGTGATGGATAAAATAAGGTAGCTCAGTGTTTACTTGGGTAAGTAATGCTTGGAAAAGCTTTCAGTGGAAGGTGGGATGGTGTTCAACTAACAAAACCAAACCTCATAGAGGCAAGGGCTCTGGCACACATCCTGCAGTCTGCAAGAGGGAACACCTGAGGTCCGCCTAATGGCAAACCATTCTGTGGGCTTTGTGGCCCCAAACAGGTACTCCCTAATGCTGTGATTAAAGGATGAGGTTTTCCCAAGAGAAGGCAGGGCCCCAAACACCTGTGGTGGAAGAGAACCAGCCTTTGAGACTGATTTAGCAGTGGGCGGGGATAGTGGGGCCGATGGTGCCACCCCTTGGGTTGTAGAATGACAGAATCGTTGTGGCTGGGAAAGAATTTTAGGATCACCCCGTCCACCTGTTAACCCAGCACCCCGCGCTCACCATTAAAGCACGTCCTCAAGTGCCACATCCACGCGGTTTCTGGACACCTCCAGGGTGTGACAGACCTCTCCAGGCAGACTAAGCAGGGGCGATGCCGGGGGGCGGCTGCTGCGGGGCACCGCGCCGTGGCCTATCCCGGGCCGCTCAAACCCCGCAGAACGGGTCGGTTCCGAACCGGGGGGTGCCGGAGGCGGGGGCCGGCACAGGGCCCTGGCTCGGCACAGGCGGGGGCCGCCCGGGCATGGCCGGGGGGTGGCGGGGGCACCNGTTTCTGGACACCTCCAGGGTGTGACAGACCTCTCCAGGCAGACTAAGCAGGGGCGATGCCGGGGGGCGGCTGCTGCGGGGCACCGCGCCGTGGCCTATCCCGGGCCGCTCAAACCCCGCAGAACGGGTCGGTTCCGAACCGGGGGGTGCCGGAGGCGGGGGCCGGCACAGGGCCCTGGCTCGGCACAGGCGGGAGCCGCCGGGACATCCCCGGGACATGGCGGGCACACCGCGGGCACATCCCCGGGACATGGCCGGGAGATGGCGGGCACACCGCGGGCACATCCCCGGGAGCTGCATCCCGCCAGCGCCCCCCGCAGGCCAGCGGGAGCGCTGCCACCACCCCACGCTTCTTCCCCCGGCGGGCGCGGGGAGCCGCTCCTGGTGCTCCAGGGAAACGGGATTGTCAGGGAATTCTGTGGGCCAGACCCAGCGCAGTGGGGTCCGACAAGGCCAACAGTGGCATCCTGGCCTACAGCGGGAGCAGGGCAGGGATTGTCCCTCTGTACTCGGCACTGGTGAGGTCACACCTGGAATGCTGTGTTCAGTTTTGCGCCCCTCACTTCAAGAATGGCACTGAGGGGCTGGAGCGAGCCCGGAGAAGGGAAGGATCTGGAGCACGAGTGTTGTGAGAAGCCGCTGAGGGAGCTGGGGGAGTTTAGTCCGGAGAAAAGGAGGCTCAAGGGGGGACCTTATCGCTCTCTACAACCGCCTGAAAGGAGGCTGTAGCCGGGTGAGGTTCCGCCTCTTCCTTCAGGGAACAAGTGGATGAGAGGACATGGCCTCACGCTGTGCCGGGGGAGGTCCAGGTGGGACTTCAGGAAGAATTCCTTCGCAGAAGGGGTGATTAGCCATTGGAATGGGCTGCTCATTGGAGGCGTTCACAGAAAGGCAGGCTAGGCTGGCTGTGCCGCTCCGCGCCACTCGGTGCTGCAGGGTCACAGCTCGGACTCGGAGATTTTGAGGGCTTTCCCCCCCTCGATTCCGTGACGCAAGCAGGGCTCCCATTGGCTGTCGGTGACTCCGCCCCCTCCCGGGCCGCGCTCCAGGGCTTGTTTACACCGGCAGCGCGCATTGACCCGCCCTCAGCGGCTCTCATTGGTTGAGAAGCGCGGCCCTCGCAAGCCCATTGGCTGGTAGCGGGCGGGCTAGTTCGTCACTCCTGAGGTTGTCTATCATTGGCTCGTATGGGCGAGTAGCGCTGCTCCCATTGGCGGGGCGCGGCGGGGCCCCGCCCCTCCCGGCGCCGTGCGGGGGCGGTGCGGGCGGGCCGGGCAGTCGGTGGCGGGCACCGTGTGGGGTGGGATGTCTCGCTCTGCGGCAGTGCGGGGCGCGATCTCCGTGTCCTCAGCCGGCCGGGGAGCGAAGGCGCGGCTGCTGCTCCTGTGCGCCGCGTCGGGGCTGCTGCTGGCGGCCGCCGCGGCCATCCCGCTGCCCGAGGAGGCGGCGCGCATGGCGCGCTACGTCCTGCACAGCTGCGACTGGGGCGCGCTGGCCACGCTGTCGGCGCAGGAGGGGCTGCGCGGCCGCCCCTTCGCCAACATCTTCTCCCTCAGCGACGGCCCGCCCGGGCCCTGCGGCGGCAGCGGCGTCCCCTACCTGTACCTGACCGACATGGAGATCTCCGTGCAGGACCTGGAGGTGAGCGGGAGCGGCGGGGCGGGGGGAGGCGGTGTCACCGCGCTGGCCCCGCGGCTCTGAAGGGACCCCGCGAGGGACACCCAGAGGGTCACTCGCGCAGCGTCTGTTCGGCTGCCTCGGCAGCGCTTCTTCATCGCGCCGGGAAGGGGGGATTGCAAGGCAGCGTGGCAGGGCGGGTTCACAGAGCCGCGGAATTGCTGCGGCTGGATGGGAGCTCTGGAGATCACCCAGCCCAGCCCCCCGCCTCGGGCAGGTGGCACAGGGACACATCCAGGTGGGCTTTGAATGTCTCCAGAGAGAGAGACTCCACGACCTCCCTGGGCAGCTGTTCCACTGCTCTGGCAGCGTAAAATTCTTCCTCGTGTTCAGCTTTCTGTGTTTTACTTTGTGGCTGTTCCGTGGATGTCGCCTCGTTTGTCAGCCCCGGGGACGATTATTAGCCCTTGAGCAGCTCAGCAGGGGCAGTGCTTTCTGGTGACACTCAGTAGGCCTCCTGAGAAGTTCCTGCTGATCGTGGTCCTGAGAAAGGGCACCACCACACAGGGGAAGTGTCTGCAGCTTCCAGAAGCAGCGAGTAAAGAAATGAGGTGCCACGGAACATTTAAACAGAGAGAACGTCACAAAAAGACAAAAGTCTGTCTTGATCAAAAGGACTGGAAATTGTCAGTGTGGCGCTTAAGTAAAGAGAATTCCTGCACAAGCTGCTGAAGGAATAGTAATTAAATCTTTGGAGCTTACCGTAAAGGGAAGCACACAAGGAAAGGCAGCATTGGCATGCTGAGACTCTGAGTGTGTAATTGGCCTTGTCCCAGATCTTTTGTGGCCAAGACTTTGCTAAAAACTTAAGGAAATAGCAGTTGTATGCTTCCTTTATTACATTTGTTTGTTTGTTTTAGTAACTGTTACAGTATTAATAAAAACAAACACAAAATAATGGTAATTTTTCAGACTTTATCGTTTTTCGTTTGTTCCCTGACAGGTTTTAGTTTGTTACCTTAAAATAGTTTAATTATGTATCTAAGCACTGTGGAGAGCCTAATTTATTTTGCCTCATACATCTCTCTCCATCCCAGATACAGCTGTTTACTTTCAGAATAACAGAAAACCCACGGTATAAACTGCTAATGAGTATTTCCCTCAGAAGGCTCCTTAACAGGTCCTTATTTTGCTGCCTCAGGGCAGAAACTCTTGGCATGTGATAGTCACGTACAAGGGAGAAGGTGCCGAATAATCATGAGTCAGCTTTTTGGGAGTTAAGCAACTTCCTATCTCTCAAGTGGTTGCTCCTGTTTCATGAGGTCACTGGTGGACTTCAAGTGACTTTGGGAGGTTGTCTTGGGCATGAGCCCTTCTAATGAAACTTCTCAAAGCAGGGGAACTTCCCTTGCTGGGAGATAATGACCCTTAGTATGTGACATTGTGCAGTCCTGTTTGGCATGTTCAAACCATGGTCACCAAATTAATTTTAAAAACCCAATCAGATAGGGGTTCTTTAATTCTTCAAGTTAGGTGTTTCACTTAAATACTCAGAATTTTTTTAAAACCTAACTTCTAAAATTCACTTTAAATGCCAAAAGAGCTGTTTAGGGGAGCCAGGAGGCTGTTTTGAAGAGGTGTTTGTTTTTGTTTTAAGTGATTTTATCAACAGTTGTGAAGCTCAGTTGGTTGGCTTCCCAGTGACACTTTGTCCTTCCACTAGAATTAACCTGATGAAGTTCACTGTATGTCCTTGTCTTCTGTACTGTCCTTTGTGTCTGTAAATTGTAATATATCATCATTTGCATGAGAAATAGGTAGGCTGAATTCAGAGTTTTACGGAATGTTGTTCTGTGATGTTTGCATTTTAAGCTAACAAGCTTCAGCACACTCCTGAACTGGGCATTATTTCAGATTCAGAGCTCGTCCAAAGAGCCTTTCAGATGCAATTAGGAAAAGGTGATGACAGCTCTGTTACTTCTTGCCAGTACTGCTGAGCTGAATAAAGTACCAAGAGCTGAAAATGTGGTGGGTATGATGTTTCTTTCACATAAGAAAAGTAAGCATAAACCTCTTACCTTACTTCTTGCATTTCAGGTCAATTCAAATGCCTCCTTGACTGTATCTTTGGCACAGACTCCCTACTGCAGGAAGCACAGATATGATCCCCAGAACCCCCTCTGTGCCCACATAATCTTCGTTGGGAGCATTGTCAAGGTAAGCAGCTGAAAGATGACACTGGGCAAGGTTTCTTTGGTGGAGGGAGAAAAAAATGGTAAGAAATTCTGTGCAAAAGCATATGCTGAGATGGTCTGTGCTGTGATACTCAAAGGCTAGCTCATAGTTTGTGGGAGGGAAGTGAAGTTACCACTCGATTTTTGCAGGAGCTTGGTTGATGTGCCTGTAGCAAGGAATTTGGGGGGAATATCTTTTTTTGCAGGAAATCTTCCCTCATTCCTGATGATGTGTTCTGAAACTAAGGAGTCTAAGGCCATTATTTTAGAAAAACCTTCATACTTTGTTCACATCTCTCTTGCTCAGTTAAATTCTTTGGTTCATGCAGTGTGACATGCCTGCCTCTGAAACTCTGTTGAAGTAAATACTAACCTGAGCTACAAAGTTGCAGGTATTATAGACAAGAAGCGTGCATTGTGTCATCTGGTGGCATTGCTGCCAGGGCAGTGTTCTTTTGTGCACCACTACTTTGGTGTCTGGTAGGAGGAATTGAGAACTGCATGTGTTGTTCATTGAAGATCCTAATCCCATTATTTGGGCTCATGATTGAGGATGAGAAGTAGTCATTACTACTCTGTCTGACATGGTAGTCTCAATTCTTACTTGGTGTTTTCACAGCTCTGATATTTGTACACTGCACTCAGCAATCTTTTAGTTGCATTTATGACTTTTTCATTAATAACAGAGTTGATTTTATTTAGGTGGTTCTTCTTGTACCATATGCAGAGCTCTAAATTGTTGATTTAGCTCTTTAAACATCTGCCCATTGTATATTAAATGCTGTCACACTTTTCAGGTTCCCTTCTCTGTAGGTTCTGTCAAATCATCCTTTTAGGGGACTCTGTGTGTGTTTGCAAATGTATGAGCACAGCTGGATTTGTTTCTGTCAGTTTGAATGAGCAGGTGCAGAGGAGGTAAAATTACATCCAAGACATCACATTTTAATAATTCACCCAGAGTCCATACTTCCCTGTTTTGTGATTTGTTGAAAGATTTATTCTTATGTTGGTGAAGTACTTTCTTGCTCATGCTAACTCTAAAAGCAGCCTTTTGATTTAATGTTAAAATCCTCTGCTTTGGAATTGTTGTTTGTCTCACAGTTGCACATCACACTGAAGATGAGCAGACTCAGCCACAGTAATGAGCCCCTTGGGACAAGACATGGCTACACTAAAAAAAGCACACTGCAGTCAGCAGTGGTTTTTTAGCTAAAATTTATCTTTACATGACTGTCTTACTGTAATATTTTCCTGGTTTTTTTGTTTAGGTGAATGATTCAGAGGCAGACTTGGCAAAAAAAGCATTATTCAGCCGCCACCCTGAAATGGAAAGTTGGCCCAAGGATCATAATTGGTTCTTTGCCAAGTTCAACATCACCAATATTTGGGTCCTGGACTACTTTGGTGGATTGAAAATTGTGACACCAGAAGAGTATTACAGTGTCAAGCCTTAGTAAGTACTGACGTTTTTCATGCCTGACTCATATTTCAAACCTATAAAACTTCTTGTTAACAGGGAGGAGTGATTCCTGTAGAATGGGCACGACTGTCCTCTCTTTGAATAAATTGCAAGACAGATGATGTTTTGGTCTAATAATTAAAAGTAGTGAGACTCTTCAGCATTTCTGAAGCTGTATTAATGGGATGGCAGCAATATGGCAAATATTTTCAAAACAAAATTGCTGTTGAATCTGTCATCACGATATTGAAGTACAAACAAATTGTGTTCTGTTGTCTGTGTAAAGACTTCAAGACTTTCAAATATATTTTAGCACAGTCAACACAAACGATGCATTCATTTCACTCTTATTCTTACTCCTTGTAGGTGGAAGAAGATCCTTGGTGATGCTGATATGGAAATGAATTACTTTGGCTATTTCATAAAAGATTTATTTTTTCTATGTACTGTAGAGCTGAATTAATAATACAATAAATCAAATACCTTGCATTGTTAATGAGCATGTATTACCCTGATGAAGCAGATTTAACTTCTCACTAACTTGAATCATGTCACACTGAAAAACCTTTGTGCATAAGCAATAACTAAGTTTTATTCTCTGGAGATGAATTTGGAAAGGTGTCTGACAGTGTGCATTCAGAAATGTTGTGTTTACTGGAATCTAAAGGTTTAGTCCAGTTCTAAAGCTTTCAGTGCCTTAGTTAAATAATGTTTCTGAGCACTTCCCAATATTGTTTTATTTTTAATACCAGTTTAGTTTAGAATTTTATGGTGAAGTCCTGCAGGATGGCTCAGCTGATGGAATGGAAAGCATTGCCTGTATTACAGGGGCAAATGATGTGCTGAGTTCCCAAATCCTGTTAAGAGTTTTCTTTGCACACTGATAAACTCACTTGTTTGAGCCATTTTTCTGTTTTGCTGCCTATATTGAATGTGCTGTAGAATACAGTTGTGTTCATGCCAGCTTTACCTGTACCTCAGGACGAGTTCTTGGTAATTCCTCAAATGATTATGTGCCCTGACTCTTTTTTAGAAGCAGGTCAGTAGCACCTAAAATATCTGACTTAAGAAGAGTAGTGTCTTGTAAATTCAGTGAGAAGGGTAAATGTTTCCTGATGGGGATTCTGAAATCCTCAGCTTTGTTAGTCTGGTCAAATGGCAATTAATCAGCTTTTATTGCCCTCAGCAGCAGAACTGAGCAGATTTTGGGGTCTGGAAGCCTTACACAGAAATTTTGGATTAGTAACCCAGAAGTGAAAAAGAAGCAATACAGTATAACACAAATGATTCACGATTTGTAGAGAATGAGAATTAATGAAAGGTGACTGTGATTAATTCTGTGTTAAAGTAAGCTGCACACAACCACCAAAAACCTTTTGACATTCTCCCTGATCTGCTGTGTGCTAAGTTCACAAACAATAAAAAGTGTTTATGAACAAATAAGTTGATTTTACAGTAAGCAAATATTACCTAGTTGCCCTAGAGTAAAGAACTTGGACTCCTTAGAGGAGGCTGATAGATAGAACACTGGGATTTCTCATGTAAAATCCCTGTATCTTAATGTTGTTGTTATATCACTCCTTTTCTTGAACACTGGGATGATTTGTGAAAGTATTTTTTATGTAACTTATTAATATTTCTTTCTCCACAAGAGGAAGGAAGGTATTTGGTACTATTCTACTATTTTAAAACTAATTTAGGATCAAAAAAACTTGCAGTATAGAAACTATTTATGTTGAATAGGTAATATGGATATTTAATATGAAATTGAAAAATGTTTTTATATAAGGTATGACAGATGTGAAAACTCAAATGAATTTCTGTTATGGACTCAATACTTTCTGTGAGGACACCTGAATGCATTACATGTCACCCTATAACTTCTGATGTGTGAGACGGATGATGCTGGGCTTTTGTTAAAATTAAAATATTTTTTTGACAAGTGGTGTCAAGCATTATTTATTGCATGTCCAAGAATTATTCTCTCCCTCCTTCTTGCTTTCATACATGTATTCTCTTTTCAGTATTCTTGTTTTACTGTTGCTCTGATGTCTCTCATTCTTGCTGGAATAAATTAGGAAGCGTCCCTACTTACACCTACTTACTCCTTGGATTAAATCAGTGTCTTTGTACTTGACATTCTTTCCTGCATTTAATGCCATGAAATGGAAACTTGGAAAGACAAATGCCCTCATTCCACACATCCCCAACTTCCTTCTTCCACCAGCTGCTTCTGCACCCCCAGATTCCTCACTGGTGGGGCAGAGTGAGAAGCAGGCAAGGTCTTGACATTGCAAAAACAATAAAACATTGGTGTGTTATCAAAGTTGTTTTAAGCACAAATTCAAAACTGCCCCAAGCAAGCTAAGGAAAAAAACCCCAACCACAAAACCCAAACTTCCATCCCAGCCAAAAGCAGTACACCACCTTCAGAAGTATTGCTTTCATTTGAGGGTTTGGTACAGAATAAGGCTGGCTTTGTTTCTGGTTTTCTTGTCCTTTTACTACCAATTCCCAAATATTTTCTGTTTGGAAGTGGGATGGCTTTTTTTGGTAACAATAAGATTCTTAAAACAGTTTTGTAGTACTACTGCAACAATTTTAGATGATCCAAATCTCTTGACATTTGATATTTGGGAGGACCTCAACCAGCTGTTTCTTTGGGAAAGTAGTGAACAGCAGACTGGTTAAGTTACATCTACAGACCACGATTTGAGGGTTGGTCAGAGAGGAACTCAGGGGTTGTATCTGTGCATCTCACTGAATATTTTGGTGTGTTTTTTATATGTAGTAGTGTAATGTAAAGCAGTTCAGGTTATCAATCTTCTTCCTTAGGGGTGTAAATGTTTGTATCACCAACCCAGGAAAGTCATCAGCTGGTCCTGTTTTTCCTCACTTCTTTTCCCTGTGCTCATCTTCATTCTGTTCAGCTCATTCAGGAATTGGTTTGTGAGCGTGTTTCCTTTTTTCCTGATATCCAGGAGTTACACTGTGGCTTAGAGTGGAGGAGGCTGAGTGTAATCAATTGATACAGCTGTCAACAATGAATCAGTGTTTTAATTTCTATGTGTATCCTCTACCATGGCATGCTTGAAGCACTTGGGGCTATTCTCAACAGCAGTGAAGTCAGCCTCCATACCTGGGAGGTACCTGCATTCACGGGAGTCTGACACAGGATAACTGCAGGCACCTCACTAAGCCACAGGATGTTTGTTAGCTGGGGATCTAATGCAGGTAATCACAGCCTGTCATGTTCTTCCTTCTACTTCCTACTACAAGTTCTCCTTCCTACTGGTCTTGATCATTAGCATGTTTGTGTTTCTACTTCTTGGTTTTCAATTAATTTCCTGTGTTTTAAATGTAGGACTTGGGCCCAGTAGGCTATTGCAGCACACAACATGATTACACAATAGATCTCAAATATATCAGGTAATTATTTAATCCTTTATTCAGTTCTCTCTGGAATTAATTCTTTAGCTTTTTAATGTTGTGCCTCTAACCTTCACAATAAAATTGAGGTGGCTCAATCAGAGTATCAGACAAACACAAAAAGTATTAATCTTAACTTAATGGATTAATTTGTTTTCAAAAGGTTTGTCCTGAGCAAAAACATCGAATCAAGATAAAAAAATCCAATAAACTGATGTACTGTTGTTGAACACAAGAGGGTGCCACAGACTTACATTCGGCTGGAGTGTTAAATGTTTAATACTTAAAAGTGGTTATTGAATTCATCATAACTCAAAGATGCTAGAAAAGCAAACAATGGGGGCATAATATGAACAAATTCTTTTTCTACAGTGCTTTACATTATGAATGCTTCCCTCCATAAACACAGCAGCCTGCTGGCTGCAAGAGAAAAAAGGAGCATTCATCATTTTTTTTGTGTTTTGTAATCATTTTGTGCTACGGAGAGCTCAGAAGTAATATCCATGAAAATGATTTAAAGGTTTTTAAATTAAGTAACTCTGGTACAGGAAATGGAGACAGGTATAGAATGCCTCGGAACATTGGCTGGGAGCAGCCAGCTCCAGACTCAACAATGTTTATTTCTGTCAAATCCAGAGAGAGGGAGTTCATTAGCCTGACCGTGCTTTGGCTGAGGCTTATTGGGAGCTGAATTAAACCACTTGACTCTGATTAGTAATTTCCAACAGCTAATTAATCTTGGGTTCTTCAAGTGCCCCCAGGCTGCTCTCTAGTGGTTTGGGCTGCCTTGATGATGTGCAGGTGTTTGGGTGATGAGGCAGAGCTGGGAAAAGCCTGAAGTTTCCCCTTTTTCTATGAGGGCTGTGTTAGAGCTCAGGCTCTCATTGCTTGCCCACTGCTACTGACTTGGCCTCAAACCTGACTCAAGTGTGGTTGATCCTGGCTGCTGTCACCCAACCTCTGTTCTTGTCCAGGTACTGTGGGACTGCTTGTTTTGGGGTTGAGGTCACTGCCCTCCCTGCCAGCTCCTCTGCTCAGGTGGAGCAGTCCTTGGTGCTCTCAATAATTGTATTTTCCGTGCTGAGGGGTTCAGCCTGAGAGCTTCTCATGCAAGCCTCTTGCAATTGCTCCCAGGGCTTGACTTAAGAAGTTCTGTGTCTAGAGGCTTCCTCAGATTTTCAAGTTTTTAAGTTGAATTATTGTGTAAGAAGATTAGGCTGTAAGACTCATTAATTCTGGGTGTAGTGGTCAATGTTTTTCACAGCCTGGTTTTCTGTGGAAATAAAGCTTAGGTAACATGTCTTTGGTACTTACCTCTGCTGGATTTATTTTTACTCTGTTGGATTCAGATTTAAAATGGGAAGTCTGACCTCGAAGCCACTAAGCTCCTATAAATGTCATGATAACTGTGAGCTGGGGAGAGGGCACAAACCCCAGTTTATGTATATTAAAGGTACAAAAGTCCTGTGTTTTGAAAATTAGGGTTTCATTAGTTGTGCTGATTTGTGGAGCCTGGAGTATTCTGATTGAGTGTGACCAGGTATGCAGTTAGTACCAGAAAAGGTGAAGTTCTGTATTGTTTAGGGGATGGTAGGGTTTAATCAAAGAACCTGATAGCTGTAATGATTGTTCTGATTTTTTTTCCCTGTAGCTCTTAATATTCTACGTTTAAAAAGCCTTAAAGATGCCCCATTACTTGTTGCTTCTGATTCCTGCAGCTGCTAGGCTTAGATTTGCATAGAATTTCTCCAGTTTAAACAAAAGAGATGCCACATTTCTGGTGGTGGGCCCAATAGCTGCTGTGGGTCTTGTTGAAAGAGAAGAATCTCTCCATCAGCCTCAGTAGTGTTGTCAGCATATTCACACAGGTTTAGAACTACTTCACGTTATTTTTTCTATTGCAATTGACTCAGATTGTAAACTTACTGACTTTGCATCATTACTTTCCCCCTCACCTATAAAAATACAGATACCAGTTTTCAGGATTCATGTAAAATACTAGTAACTCATCTTGATACCTTTAGACAACAAGAATGGTTCATCTGGAGAACAAATGGACTTGTTTTTGATCTGTGAGTAATTAATTTTAAGGTTTTTAAAAATAAATCTGTGATTGCAACAAGCACGGAGTAATTTGACAAAACCACACAGTGTGTGTGTGCAAAGGTGGAGAGTGTCAAGAAATAGTATGTAATTGCATACCTAAGCATGTATACTTATGTGAAAACACTGAAGATAATTTGTATTTCTATAATGTTTTTATGCCAATGGTACTTGTTAAACATCTTCCAGTATCAACAAGTAACTGTTTCTAGACTGAAAGGTAGCAATTGCTTAGTAATAAGAAATAGTTGCACGAACCCCTGCATTATATGATTATAAGAACCTTGCACACTTATTTCCTGTTGTCTTTTAGCCAAAAACAGTTGCCTAATCAAGGAGGAATTGGATTTTTGATTTGTTTTAAATGCTTAAATGAAGCTTAGTTAATTTTTTTTTTTCTCAGGTGATCATTTGTAACATGCAGAAGAGGTGTGTGTTAGGGTGAAGAGGGGAAGAGAATAAGGGAAATGAAGATACTTGTTACAGACCTTAAAATGTGGCTTTACAATATTTTTGTATATATAAAAGGCATAACCTGATAAGTTATATTCTGTACAGCCATGCAAGGAAGTACTGAAGGTGCTCTATAATTAAAAAAAGCATTTCCATAATGTATTCAATGATAAAGTCTCAGATTTTTTTCTCCATATGCTGCAATGTAATTGGGGAAATTCACCTGCAATTAACAGGTGAAGGTGTTGATGATTCCAGGGAGAGTAGCTTGAGCAACCTAAAAGAAAAGAAGCATTGCTCTTCCTCCTTAAAATATGACATAAGCAGTGGTCTCTTGAATGCATTAGCAACATCAAAATCCAGAGCAGATCATAAAGGCTTCACAGAGGAGGGGAAAATTGGACATTACCGATTCAGTAGCCTCAAAATTGAGCATTCAAAGAGGATGTATTTTAACTTCCTCCTAACAACTCCTTTATAGGTTTCCACAACCCCTGTTGCACTGAAAATTTTAAGACCATGGCAGGAACAGGAAACTGCCAGTCACAAAAATCCCTGAAATAATGAACAGAAATTTGGTTTTGCACTGCATAAGGGCCTGTTTATAATCTCCCATGGGAAACATGCACTCATGGCCATATTTGTTCTTGAGGTACTGCACAGGTGTCCCTTTTTATGTTTGGGTTGGTTTTTTTCCTTGTTGCGTGCTTCAGGGTTTCTATTTGCTCGATGCAGCTGCAAGGAGTGGTGACAGTCAGGTGTTTTCCTTGGAAAAGTAGTATTTTCATACTCGAAGGGGAGCAGTTGTAGCAAGACCACCTTCTCTGTCTCCCTGTTGGGAGCTGCAAAGCAAGACCTGTAGTTAGACACTCTTCTTTCCAGCTCTCCATTTGCTGGCAAAAGTGCAGGGCAGGGACTAATCCTCTTGGAATGCAGCCATTACCACTAAATAAGTATTAATTGCTGCATTCCGAGGGGATTAGCACAGTTGAACCCAATTATAGCAAATCGAAGCTGCACTGTAAGGCACTACAGTGCATTGAAATGCAGTGGAGGAGTGTAGGACTGTCAGTCTCCAACATTTTATCAATAAAAACTGTGAACTTACATGCTATAAACAGCAGCCCATTTCTTTTCAGTGTATTAGTCTCCTGCCTGAATGGCATGCCTGGCTGGAGGCTACAGCTTGCTCACCGGTGAAAATTGTTGCTTTTTTTAACACCCATTATCTTTGTGTGAACATCTCCAAAAATGTTTCTAATACTTGTTGAGTTAATTACGGCACTGCAAGCGTCACTCCCTGCAGGATCAGGGGCAAGGCTCTGCAGTCTGCCTGGATTCTCACATCTCTAAAGTTGGCCAGCTCCTCCATCAGGTGATGTAGGAATTAATTTTGCCTGCGAGTGCTAACTGTATCAAATAGGCTTAGGAGAGCTCCTGATAACCGACCTGTTCTCAATCCCAGCAGTCTGCAGTGATGATTACAGGCATATCTCTGTGGCAGCAATACAGGAGCCAGAGGGCAGTGTGTAGTTATATATATTTTTTTTTAATCCTCAGCTTGACGGTGGTGTGGGTTTGTTTTACTTTTTTTTTTTTTTTTTTTTTTTTTTTTTTTTTTTTTTTAATAGTACAGTCAAAGCATAACCAGTAAGCGTGAAAAGGGAATGCTTCTGGGGATGAATCAGCCCCTTGCATTAGAGCTGTTCCAGGATTTTTTTGTGTCCAGAGAAAGGATGGCATATGGATGCACAGAACCAGTTGAATGTATGCCTTGACTATTTTATGAAAGATCCTATCCTTACGGATAATGAGCTGCACCTTAACCAGCATTAAACACACGAAGTTGTGCTTGGGGACCACTTCAGTTCCCTGACCCATTCTGTTTCAGGAAACACAGATCAAATATTGCAGTCTTCCCAGTGCAGGTAATTCTTGAAAATGTACTTTCCTCCACCCATATGTTTAGATGAAGAGTCAAGTTTAGCCAAGAGCTTTTCTTAACACAGCAGGAAGGGTTTTATATTTCCGCTGTGGCCCTGTCTGTATTGAGAAAAATTGCTGCTGCTTCAGCTGAACGAGGGTTGGCATTCATTTCTAGTCCAGGGTTAACAAAGTCTTTATAATCTGACTGAAGTGAGTAAACTGAAACATCAGTATGGTTTAAACTGTTGGTAGAAATGCATTTGCAAGATTGGCCAGTGCACAATGTGGGCAGGAGGTGCTGAAGTCTTTACTGCTCTGTGTAGCTCCTTGAGATGCAAACACTAGAAAGGCTGAAAAGAAGGTGACACTGAGCAAATCATTCCTCATGGTAGAATTGCAGGCCTTCTGAACACAGAAATGCTTTTTCCTAGAGAGGAGACCACTTCCCCTTTATCTTTTCCTGTACTGCGTGTCTGCATGTGATTTGCATCTCTACCATGCCACGCTTGTTGTGAGAATAACTCATAAAACAAGCATGAGTGCTCTTCTCTATACTTTGATTATATTTGGATAATGATAAGCTTGCCTTAGTTCAAAAGCTGAGGGATGGGGAGGTGAGAATTTCTAGGGGCACTGTCATGCAAAGCCTTTTTCTGACTCTACCCACACTTCCAACTGAAGTCCATATACTCTATTTCTCTGACCTTTCCCTATCTAGACATCAAAACACACAGGCCCAACTGCTGTTCTCCCAGTGTGCCTACTGTTGCCATTAATCTCCCTTTCTTACACAGCTCTTCATTTCCTTTCCTTACCTTTGGCCTCAACTCTTTATTCAAAGTGATAATTTGCTGGCTTTCTGCCGGAGGGAGAAGCTATGATCAATAACAGGAGGAGACAGGGGTCAGTGGAATGGTGATGAGCAGTGCCATCTGCTTCTCTGGAAACACCGTTACCCAAAAAATATCAGTAACTAGGATGATATTTTAGCTTTTGGATTAAGCATCAGTGAGATTGAGACAGTGAGAACAGGGGTCTTTTTCTGCTCACTAATTCCTTGTTTCAGCCAATCTTCTGTCACAGAGAGAAGTGGACAGAAAGGGCTTTATCCAGCTTGCATTGGAATATAGAACATGCACCTGAGCACAGCCATTTTCTGGGACTAATGACACCTCTTTCAGGTTCAGTGCATGGCAGCTCTCCTGGGCTGTGCACTGCCTTCTGCCTGGTGGTGAGTCAGAGCCCATCTCCAGCCTTTCCTGGAAGCTTTTTGGGGTAGAAGAGCCACAGAGAGCACCCTCCCCAGGGCTGGGAGAGAGGAGAGGCTCAGCAGCACTGCCTGGGTGTCACAGAAGGGTGTGCTGCACTATTACACCTGGTGCTAGACTACTACTAGTGTCTAGTAATTTTGATATTGACTGGCACAATAGATAATAATTATCAAATTAAAGGGAAAGACAGTTTTATCCATATATTAGCTTTTATTACTCCAGACAGCAGGGTAATGAATTTCTTCCAAGAACTTCGATTTATTTTGCCTTTAAAAGACTGTAAATCCTTACTTTTTGTAAGGACTTACTTTTGTTTCGTATGCATAATAACTCTCATCCTGCCATATTTTTGGGAAATTTGAATTACCAGTTTTTGTACCTCCTGGAGATGCACGTTCCTCTTTCTTTTCTAAAAATTAGGAACAGGAGAAAAGAAAAATTATGCACTGAGATGTTTGTACTTCCTCCCAGCCCAAGCTCTGAACCTCAAGTGCATTATTAGTATTACTGTTGGAAACATTAAACACTCAGTGGTCTGTTGAGCCAGATGTATTTTGATGGGAGTGAGGCTGAGCTTTAAGCCTTAGGGTTCATCTGAGATATGTTTTCAAGCTTTTTTAATTCACAGTTGTCTTAAATGAACTTGTCTCTTCTTTTTTTGTTATAAAAAAAAGTGAAAATTTTTATTTGCCCACATTTAAAAAGAGCACAATAATGTGAGGTTTCTTACAAAGTGGGAGTTAAAAAATCAATATTATATCTTTACCAGTTGAGCCAGCTATATTGTTCAAGAGTGACCATAACTTACAGTGTTAAATTTCTATTCCTGCCCAGTGCTGTACACTGGGAATAGTTGCATAAATCCCTTTTGAAGTCAGGTCAAATTTGACACCAGATACAGAGACCAGCAACCTCTGAGTGGGGATGACCTAGGAACCATCAGACAAAGTGGAAAAAAATAACCCCCAACTCACTGAAAACCATCTCGCAGGCAGGAAAAGGATGAATAACCAAGGAAACCCCAAACATCAATACCAAGAAGGCAAACCCCAGCCCTCACTCAGAGGCTGTGAAGGCAGAGGAAGCCGGCAGGTGGACTCCCAAAGCCCTCATAGGAGATGAGCAGCTTCCTGTGGCGGCTGCAGACGAACACAGCCCGTGGAGGAGATTCTTCTTCTTCTTCTTCTTCTTTTCTCCTCATCCTCAGCACTGTCCGGCCGGGCGAGATGAAGTGGAGGAGAATTGCCGTCCTTGCCGCCCTGCAGGCGCAGCTCCCAGCCACAGGTAAAGGCGGGCTTTGGGTTTGCGGGGAGTTCGCGTAAAGCTCTTTTGAGGGAAGGGTGCAAGGTTTCTCTGGTGAATTCACCACCATTTTGGTAGCAGCAAGGTGTCTGTGTGAGCACCTTGGCAGTGTCTCTCCTCCCGGGAAGGAGAAGCGGGGACCTGCTGTGTTGAACTGGCCTGGGGTGAAAAGCCCCTCTGGAAATCTGGGATGAGGGGCCCTTCTCCTGCTGGAGCGATGCCACAGCTGAACAGTAACTAAACAAAGCTCTCAGCCTTCACCTGGGCAGCTTTCCTTGTGATTTAAAAGGGGAGATTTGAGGCAGTAATGGAAAAGGAGTCACTTGTAGTAATCTGCATGGGAGAGGCTTTTTATGGAGTTTGGGCCGTGGGTTTGTGGCCCACAGCAGAGCCAGCAGAGGAGCAATGGGGCACAGGTGGCAAGGGCCCTTCCCCTCACAGCCCTGCCTTCATGCTCGTCCCCACCAGACACGGCAGAAAATGAAGCCATTTCTTCCTTTGTGTGTTTACTCGTGTGGTGCATAGGCTGGCCCTGCCTGGGCACTGAGTGGAGCAGCTTCGGTGTGCACAAATCTTCCAGAGTCACAGTAAGTTTGAGAAGGAGGAGTTTACTTTTTAGGAGGACAGTATTTCAAAAGAGCAACAAAATTTACATCTGGAGAAGGCCTCGGGTGAGGTCTGAATGTGCTGTAGGCCACGTTTGAGCGTGCATTAAAGCCAAATCCTCTGGAAGATTTTCCCCACCAATGTAGACCCTGAGTGTGCTTAACAAACCCAGCATCCTCAAGAGCTTTGGTGACTGCCACAGACATTTTATTGGAAAGTTTTCTGGGGATGAGAGGAGAGTTTTGCAGCTATTTTCTAATGCTGTGGAACCAGTCCAGGTGATTTTTGAGGTTTTTCTTTCAGGAGGGTTTTGAGTGGGGTTTTATGCTCTGTGGCAGGCCATGATTTGTGTTTGTCCTCCCTTCAACCCCTGAGGCCTCTGTCCCTTCCTGATACCCAAATATGATCCTGTACTGAAATATGCTTCCAATACTTAAATTTTGTACCTTGCTCTGTATCCACAGATGGATGTAAGGCTGCAAAAGCGTGGAAGTTACTTTAGGTCAAAATTCATCTGCAAAACTATCTTTTTTCATTTCCTCCTTTTTAACCTGTTAACAATGTTGTTTATTGTTTAACCATATCTGTAGTTCAGGCTCCTATTTGTGCATTTTCAGCAGAAGACTTTGAAAAATATGTAATGCAGTTTGCAGAGGTCTCTGGTACAAAGAACTTGGGGTATTCACAATCACAAAGAATACATGGGACCAAGTTTGGAACCGGACACTGTTAACGTGGAGTTGGAGATGGCTGCCTGTGGATTTGAGGGGAAGTACTTTTGATTGGATACATGTAATAGTTTGAAGTATAGCAGTATGGAGCCGAAGAGTGTAGGTAAAATAGAAGAAATGTAAATCAAAACCTGTGGAATTGTTGCCACATTATGGATACAGAATAGACAGAAACAAAAGCATAAGACCTGTCATTAATTTAGTTCAACAGTGAGAACAGTTGGGTTTTTCAGCTCAGAGTTGTGAGCAGAAGGGAAGATTTTCTACTGCCTGGAGTGTCTTCAAGCTTTCTTAGAGTTTACTTATAGAGAGACTTTCAGGGAAATTAACTTTTAGTTTTTTCATGAAACAAGCTCAGAGTGGACAGATTCAGTAAGCTGCATACGTCCTTTCAGTGAGTTCATTCCACTTCACTGTAAAGTGTGCTTATTCTTTAAAAGGGCAGTTGAAAGATGCCACCAAGAATTAGCACTGAGGAACTTGCAAAGCCTTTCTTTTTGATCTTTGAGTTCTGAAGTAAATATGTCAGACATGAGGGGAAAAAAAATGTTTTAAAGTAGTTCTAGATATGGGCCATTGATTCTGATGCAGACATTGAATCAGACACCAGACCACAAATTTCAGAATGCTCAAATTTGGCCTTTGAACAATTACAGAGGGAAGGCATCTGACATTTTTTTAAAAACATGTATATGTATACATGTTTAATTTTCTTTATTTCCCCTCTTCAAAGACACAAAAGTGCACATCTGGAAATTCAGCTGAGGTCCTCCCATAACCCCTCTGCTAAAAAGTCCATGAAAAGTAATAATTTTAATTATGAGTAGATGACTTTGTTAATCATGTTGTTTGTTGAGACATAAGAAGAATATCACAAATAAAATGGCAAAAATCTTCATACAGTTTACAGGGCTTTTGTCCTGAAGTATGACAGACTTTGATAGCAATAAAACAGTTCTGTGAGCAATACTGTAGAGTTGCCCTCCTATTTTTTTAAGGCTGATGAGATAATACTTTGATTTGTACAAACACACCACATACGTGTATATAAATGTATGTGCAAGAGTTTGAGAACAGCCCTCCCCTGTTCCATACTTCTTTACAGAGTCACTTTTCTCAGAATTGTCTGCCAAATGGAGCTGGACAGTGCCCTGTTTTTAGCTAACTCTGTGGAAGTTACAGCGTGTAGGTTTTTACCAGACGTTACTTGCACTACTCATTTTCACACTGGTTTTCTGCTCTGTATATTTATATCTCCTGCCCAATGGGTGCCCTGATGCCAGGAGCCTTTTTTTAGTCAGTTCAGGGACAGGTAATGGGTCTTAGCATTAATTATTTTCTTCCCTTTCATCAGATGTTTTAGCTGCTCTACAAACAACAAGATTTGTAAACCAGGAGTAGCTTATAAGCTTGTCTGAGGAATCCAAACAAGTAAATTCAGACTTTTTTTCGATACCATCCCCGTGTCCTTATGTGCTGTTTTAAGTTCTCCAAGCTGAATTCTTGTTATACCTAGGGGGAAAAAAATGTAAGGGCTTAATTTTACATGTTTTATTTCTTTTTTTTTTTTTTTCTCCTGCCTGTTCACAATGATTCATTAATAATTCATGGAAAAAACCCTATGAACTGGCAGAATGGAACAAAATGTAGGCAATGTAGTCTTTCTTTGTAAAGGGACATTTGTTAAGCCCTTGCAGTGCTGTGTTCAATTCTGTAATGCTTGTTACAGAGTAAGTGCTTTCTATCTTAACCCTTCCAAGCAGAATCCCTAATCAGTGAGGTAACAAATTAATGATCACACTCCTTTTGGTTTTTTATGTGCACGAGATGGGAAAGATATACAAAATACAGAAAGCTATCTGCAAAATATATTTACATTTTTCCTCTGTGTGTCCTTCTTAAGTAAGACATGTGGATAAAAAAACGAAGTGGAGTTAAAAAAGGAGGTTCACTAGCTTCTTAAAAGAGACAAGAATTTGATGTGTAAATGAATATTCGTGTGAGGAATGTTTTTGACAACCATTTTCTGTTGTTCACAAAAACTTGAATTGTGACTAGCACGATAAGTAAATTTTTTATATATCTTTTTCCTTGCGTGTGGGTTATTTCCTAACTATATCCAAATTCTAACCAAATTCCCCTTAAAAATGAAAGAAAAAATACTTTTTTGCACAATTGCAGACAACCATCGACTCTTCCTCCCCTTTTTTCATTTAATCATATAGTGTCTATATTGTACATAGAAATGTAAGATACATCAGCTATTCTGGCAAGGAAATAGAAGACTTTTTAGGGTAGCATGAATGGAAGATGCGACTTCTTAAAAATACTTAAAATGCATATTCTGGTAAAGGTATCTACTTTGTCCATATGTATGTTAAACCCGTAACATTGTTGATTTCTCTCTCCTCTGTGCACTTCATCAACAGATTAATTAAAGTTTCACTGCTAATTCCTTTTAGCATTAAGAAAACAATAATTTATGCTATTCCAGAGTCTGTGAGAAGCTGAAATTTTGCAGATTTTTCTGATGTTGTCTAAGGTAACATTTTGAGACTAGGGTTGAATGCTGTTTTCTTAATTAACTTAAGCTCTGGTCCTTTAAGAATTACATAGTATTTTTAGCTTTTAAACTATGACAGTCCAAGTCGGGTTTTTTTCAGGAAAGTAATGAAGACATTTATCTCCGCTCTGTCCTTTGATTTATAACTTCATATTGAACAGATAAAATGTGCAGGCAAAGTAAAAGCTTGGTTTGCAGTCCTTCCATCTATTCACCCAAACCCACAGGTCCTGGAAAACAGTAAAATGCTTCTGTTCAGCCCCAAACACTGGATACACCCATCTTTGTGGAAGTTAGACTTTTCAGTCCTTTGCCAATATAACTGTGAAAAATAGAAGTAGAAACCAACTAGTTCCTCAGCCTCAGAGGTCACGAGCACTGGTGTCTGTGCAAGTTCTGCTTAAGTGGTAGAAGCCACCTCCATTTTTGAGCCACATAGATTGGAAATATTTTTAAGTCCTGCAAGTTCCCTAGGAATAAGCCATCAACCTTTGGAAGCCCTGTATGTATTTGGTTCTCAATCCTTTGTTATATGTCTTTTAAGTCTTACAAGAACAGCAAGTTTGGAGTTTTCCATCTTTCTGTGCTTTTGGCATATGAGAGTGTGTTAAATGTGCTTGTGGAGTCTGATGAAATGATTGTACTTTCTGACCTATTTCTTTTGTGAGCTATATCTGTAGTGAAAACATCACCTCTATCCTGACTCTTTCTAAGTAGCAAACCATTCTTTTCAGTTTTTTATATTTTTAAGTGAAGGAGAAGCCATAATGATAGCACAACTCTCTGAAAACTCAGGTAATGCGGAGGTGAAATACATTCAGAATTAGAATTCGATGGAAGCTGACAAAGGGAAAAGGTTGGAAAATTTTCAACAAATTATAGAATACACAGCAGCAGGACACACTGAATAAGTCTAGAGGGTGGCCAGTTATCAGTACTGGTGGGCTGTTTCATTTGTTTTTTTTTAGGAAATCTCACAGTATATGATTTACATACAATTCAAGCTGTTGTCTTAGGTGAAAATCTTAATTTTCAATGCAAATAAATATTTCTAGTTTCCTACTAAAGTTTTCTAGCTTGTAAAGTTAACATTGAAAACGCAAGCCTGTGTGGCTCCAGAAAAAAAAAAGAGCCAGTGAGTTTTATAATTTGTCATTTATAAGTTTTTTTTTTTTTTTAAGGCAATTGCTGTTTGGGGGGAGCGATAGCATGGTGCAATGCTCATGGTTGCAAACACTAAAAATAGTTTTCTTGTCAAAAAGAAAAGCACAAGAAACATTTTGAACCGGAGTACACTTAGAGAAGCTAAGACTCCTCCAAGTTTGTATAATAAAAATGAATTAATAGATTTTATTATTTAAATCAGAGTAATGGTCTGAAACACTCTTCTAATGGGATAAGATGCAATACCCAGCAAATTAATGAGGGAATACTAATTTCTGTGGGGTTTTATTTCAAGTAAGTACATGCTGGCTGTTGAATAAAGACCCTTGTAAGTAAAACCCCATTTTTCTCGTTGTTCATCCAAATTTCATAATGAATTTGTTCCAGCGAAGAGCATGGGTGTTTTGCACTCATTTCAGTTTGAGTTGCTGTCGTCTGCATGAGAGCCAAACATGAAATAAACAGAGCCAAGTATTTATAAAAACGCTTCCCGAATATTTAACGCAGCAGTGTGTGCTGTAAATCCATTCCAATTCCCCATGGTGTACATCTCCTCACAAAGCAAACTGAGGCTTGGGGAAAACAGAACAGAAAAATCTCCAGCTGGTGACCACTGGGTGGGTGGGAGTAAATTGAAGCTCTTTGCGTGGGCATGTGGATTTTGGAGCAGGGCTCAAACTAATGAGGTACTTTGTTTTCAAAACATTTATTTTGAATTATTTCATGCAGAAAATCAATTCAAACTAAAATTGAACATCCAGTATTCTACTTCTGGTTAGATCAAACTGAAGCAAGAGTTTGGTATAGTCTGACAATGTCACTTTTTAAATACTCTCGACAAACATCATTTCAGTCAGGGACATCAACTTCCTAATGGTCGATACCGTGCATTCCTGGTTATCAAGTGTTCATTTTGTCACTCAGAAATAGCTGAAAGTTTT
>VZTR01014624.1:191233-283897 GCA_013400775.1 Chaetops frenatus | reverse complement strand
ACATAAACTGGATTGCTCTGATGGGATCTTGCAGCTCACTATTAATACAGCAGAAATTTAAACCTTTGCAAAGAAAAATTTTGATGCATATCGTGTTATATTGTGTAGCCATAAAATTATTGCAACGTTTGGTCATTTCTTTAGTTGCACATCAGCAGGCTTCAGTCAGGGAATCCCACATCAAATCTTTGGGAGTAGAAATAATTTCTGTGTTTATCCACTCTGTATTGTTGCAATTTATGTTGTTTCCCATCCAGCCATGTGAAACCAGCTCCAGGAAAGAAAGTCTTACCTGAATTATTTGGAGTCCTCCACTTCCCCCCACTCTCTCTTTCTCTCTCTCTCTCTTTCTCTCTCTCTCTCTCTCTCGTGGATGTTTTTCTCTCCATGATGCAAATTTGCACAATGTCATCACTTTGGGCTTTTATGTAAGTAAGGTAATTTCAGCAGCACTTTGTGCAAACGCTTGCCATTTCTGGAAATGTCAAAAATAGAATAACATCTTACAGGTTGGGATAATAATCATCCTCTAAGGGAAGGAAGATGGGATATAGAGGGAGAGCAATACCATATTGTTGGTATCTTGTAAAGAAATTCTACCTTAAGACCGTTTCTAAGAAGCAAACAAGTAATTCTGTGAATTATTACAAGAATAGTTACTCCATTCATAAAATATCATCCATGTGGCAAATAAGTATCTTTGAATAATTTTTTAAAGAATGCTGTTTAAATTCTACTGTTTTCTTTCTAATAACTTGCTGCTAATTTTGGGATTCATTTGTTGTTTTATGCTATGATTTGTTGCCTAGAGGTAAAATACCTGAATTAGTGTCCACAGAGGAACTAATTCTGAACATCTCAGTCATTATAGCCTAGAAACTCTTAAGGCCATTTGTAATAAAAAGATTTTCAACAGAAGTTTATGGGAACAGTGCTGTATGAAGTAATGTAAATATATGTTTTTCTGATTTTTTTTTAATTATTACTTTGAATTTTAATATTTCTCAGGAAATGAAAAAGATCTTGCTATTCATATTGGTTCAGCACTTAATAATCTGTTGGAATTTGAAGAGATACAAATGCAACACAACCAAAGTAACCCATGTGATAATTAACTGAGGCTTATGATAATTAACTGGAGGCTTACGCTAGGGAAAGATTTGACTTCCTGCTTTTTTGTGACCTGCATTTTTTCCCCTTATTTATCGGTTATATCGTCATTACTAAGGGGCTTCTGATCCTTTCAATCTCTTTCAGGACACGGAAATTCTCTGCCTAATTTTTTCTGAGGGGTTTCTCTGATGGGTGAAGTAGGAGAATGAAATATTTGCAGGTGGTAATCTCAAAGAGAATTAGTGAAAACAAATGAGAAAACCTTGCAGAGAAGGGACAGGGAATCACTGTATCCCATCACTTGTTGCCCAGTTTTTAACTTCTTGAAGCTATTGATCTTTTAAATGTAGAATTGAGCGTTCATGTGTTATGAGCATAACTATATGTGCTGGATCAGAGAAGATAAGGAAATTTAACCCATCTGGATTTCAAGCAGAAGGTCAAATACCATTCCAGGTACTTTAAAAAATGAGCTAAAAATACTTTCCAGAATTTACTGTCTCAGAATATGCATCTAAAAGGGAAGAAAAAAAAAAATCTCTAAATCTTTTTGGATAAAATTAGTTTTAATTATGCTTTCAGTAGGACCCATTCTTATTTCTATTGGAGCAGGGATGTGATGGGAGCTTTGCCTACCCACAGCCCATACTCTAGATGAGCAGAGTGGTGCAGGGAATGCTGATTCCCATGGCACAGAGCTGCATCCTGCTCCATCTGGGTCACGGCACAGATGGGTGGCCGTTCACTGCCGAAGAGCTGTAAAGTGCTCTCATTTGAAAGCCCAAACCATCCTCAGTTTTGGCAGATGGCCCTATTTTCTGCATCAGGCTCAGTACAGTTTGCTGACAATCTGTATTTCTATTTCTCCAGAAAATTATTCCTAATTTTATTCAAAATAGCACAACATTGTCCGGTTTTTTTGTTGGTGGGTTTTTTTTATACAGCAAGTTTGCAAGAGGATTTAGAGTAGTTTTCTGAGCCTGTCTTGATGCAATCTTAAGTTTTGGTGAAGACTGTTTGTAACTTCAAAATTATAGTTCATTCCCAAAAGTTTGGAAAGAACTACAGATCTTCAAGGGTTTTGCTTTTATTTTTCCAGAAAGGTTTGCCTAAAATATAATGAAATATTCAGTGTTGTGCCACCTGAGTTCATTAATTGACTTTTTTTCATTTCCAAAATGTAATCCAGTCTGAGCACATCTCCAAGTGTTTCCCCTCGACTAAAACTTTCAAAAACCCTAAATTCTCTCACAGAATTACTTGTCTCTAGAAGAAGCAGCTTTAATTTACCTTGTTTTGAATTCTCTCTTAAATTTCAGATGTCTCTGGTATTAATGTGAACTAGGCTGAACCATTATTTTCCCTCTCCTATTTGTGCAGCTAAATTAATCTCTTTTTTTCTAGTAACTCAGATCTTATTTCACTACTTGACTCAAAACTCCGCAGCACTATAATGCATTTGTTGCTGCTGTTAGCTGTGTCTCTCCTGATGGAAAAGCAGCACTGCTTTTTTTTCTGTCTTGAGATGACTTTTTTTTTTCTTCTTTTTATAACTCTCTTAAAGAAGTTACAGATATGAACCTTCAGCCCTATCTTGTTGTAACATCTCTTCCAAAGTGTTTTTCTCTGATTTTATCTTTCTCAGCTGCAGAGAAGTAGCTAACAAGTTTGCCCCCTTTCATTCTTGCTCTTCTTTTCACATCCTGAGCCAAATGTCTATTTGTTAGACATAATGGTTATAGTAGAACAAATATCAGGTTTAGAATAGGGCTTAAAGGGAAGAAACCTTCTGCAAAACTTGGAAATATTTTAGTATTTCCCCCTTCCACTACCCTCGTCCTTATTTTCCATTGGGTTAATCCAAACAATTCCGAAGTATTTTTGTGAGACACTAAAAAGTCAGTGAGCAATTTGTGTTCTGCATTTGGGAAGAGGGAAATGCAGATCTAGCTCCTTATGCTGAATGATCTGGAGCAGAAGCTTGAATGGGGTTCCCACATGCTACGCCATTTGAGAGACTCTTGCTGATTTTGGTGAGAAATTCTAATAGAGTCTAGAAAGATTCCTGAGCTAATGGGTCATCAGAATTTGTTCCTGATTGACTTGATAAACTTCTTAAAAAAAAAAAAAAATCAGCATCAGTTGTAGTATTTTACAGAACCAATTTAATCCTTCACAGTCAACTAAAGGGATATGTGTATCCCCATTCACCCTTGCAAAAACTGAAGATTATTGTGCTCTCTTTAGTGGCAACTGTATTTCAACACAATCAGGATCACTGAGCAAGTTCCTGTGTGTGAGACTGCAAAATGGTGCACAGAGGTGGGGCTGTTCCCTCATGCCTGGGTGTATAGAAATAGCATTAAAATAGCATTTAAAATGAGGACTGATAATATATGCTTCTCTATGGATGGTCCTGCCACCGCTGAAACCACATGAAATTATACAGGACTGGAAGATTTAGAAGACAGCTGCCAAATCTTAAAGGTATGCGGGGATCTGAGGGATTCAGCAACATGAAATTCAATCAGCAGGGGCAATCAGAGAAAGCCCAGCACATGTGCTGACCTTTCCTGAACAGAAGGATTATCTGGAGCCAGAAAGGGGGGCTTCAGGTATTTAAAAAGATCTGGCAAGCAGCATCACCTCTGGATGTGCTGTAACTGTTATGTGGGGATGGTAATTAATTTCTGTCGAACTTTCCCCTTCTAATTAGTTCATGTCAGTGTTTTAGTAAGTGCCACTTATTTAAGCACAGCTAATTTAAAACTCATTTGGCTATCTTGCTTAGGCAGCTGCCCAGTGGTGTCAGCAGGAGTTTTACTTCAGACAAACTGCTTGGGCATTTACCCAGCTTCTCGGCCAGACTTTTGCAGCTCACACAAAGATCTGTGCTGAAGGAAAGGTGCTGGTATCAGATAGTTGAAAACCAATTTAGTGATGTTTTTGTGAGCTGCTGCCACCTTCATAAAGACTGCAGTATATGCCAGCCATTTGGAAAGGAGAAAGTTTTTCATTCTGTGCCCTTGGCTTCAGTGGGGTCTTCAACTCTTTTGAAGCTTTAGGGTCACACTATAATAAAAACATGGTAGTGTTCAGCCTCATCCATAACTAGAAGGTATCTTATACACTAGGAATTGTGTGTCTATAGGTAGCTATATTATCTAGCATTTATTTGTATAACAATGTGTATTGCATGTATATAATTTGCATGTACAAAAAGCAGTTTTAATGAGATCTGCAGTTAAAAAAGGTATAATTCCTAAAGCAGTTTTGTTTTCAGGTTTTCATCTTTAACTCCTCGTTCTCCTGTTTTGTTGTGGTTCTGATTATTTTTAAAGTATCTCCTGGTGCTTTTTAATCCATGTGATTAGGAAGATGGCTATTAAGATACTAAGAAAAATCAATATGAACGAAATATAACATTTTGAAGTCGGGCATTTTGAACTTTGTAATGTTTTTTGAAGGATTTGTAGATAATTCTGACAATTCCAATCATCCTCAATGGTCTTTCTCCCCTTAGTGAAACAGTGCTGGTTTTTAGATAAAGCAAGAAAATGGAAAAAATTGAGTTGTGGGTTTTGTACTTTCACTTGTGGTTGATGATTTAACCTTTAGAAATCCACAGGAATGTGTGTAGGCTTTCCAATAAACTGGAACTGGATCAATCAATTCCAGCTTAATCAAAATGGGCCCCACTTTTGTCTTTTTTTTTGTTAACTGTGCTTTACTTATCTGGTTGTGAATACACAATTAACACTTAGAAAGTGTTAACACACATGGTCCTGAAGACTGTATGGTAATTTAGAATTTGACCGATCAACACAGAGGTTTATTTGCCTATTTTGTGATGGTGTTTTGAAAGCTGAGATCTATCAAGCATCCTTTAGATCCTGCAATGCAATGTTTTATATAGATAGGAAATAAGAAAATTGTATATAGGAAATTTAAATCATGCCTGCATCTAATTTGCTGCTACATTTTCATATACTGTGACACTTTCTGCTTACAGGACAGACTTTACAGCCTTAGGAAGATGGACAATGTTTTCCCTTCCCACTGTTTAAAAAGCATTTGTAATTCAAGACTCAATTCAATTGATGAGAGTAACAAAAAAGTAAAGATTAGTTATGTAGGTGCTGTTAGTCTTCCTCAAGTGGGGATAGAGAAGAAAAAATAAGGTCTGTGTTGTTTCACATAAACAAAGCATCTGGAGCTCTTTAGGAAATGTGCTCTAAAGCTGAAGAACATTTATTGCTCTCCACACAACACATGCAGCTGTCACAGCTCTTAACATTACGGTGTTTAGCCTGGTTGGCAACCGAGTGTTGTTGTTTAGAGACAGCCTTACTGGGATCACAAAAATACAAAAAAAATTATTCTAGCTATCTCTTAATGTCTAAATATCTCGTTTAGGCTAATTAAAACGTGACATTTTGAATGGAAGTAGTTCTTGCTGTTGCAGCAGACATTGAAGCTCAGCTGTCTGTCTGTCTTGCCTACCCCTGCATGCTGCTTTCCTCCCAGGTACCTCCTGGCTGCCGAGGACTTGCCCTATGCATTAACTATTAACCAGGCATCAAGGCAAGGCCCTCCTTTGGGGATTGGCTGCAGTTTATTTGCTCAGTGTGTGTAGAACTCCGTTGCCTCAGGCACCAAACAGAGCACCTTGGTCTTGAACTGCCTGGTCTGGGGCTGCTGAGCAGTGAAGTCGCCTGAGGGGAGCTGGATTTCAGCAGAGCTCTTGTTCAGCCTGCTTTGGCTTATCCAGGATAATACCTGTAATGGGGCTTGGGAAATGCTCCATGCATGGCACTTCCCTATTTTCTGTGTCGTGCATGTGAACCAGACAGGCGTGAGCTTGACTGAAAGATACTTCACTTTTTTTTTTTCTCAAGCCTTTCAGTCTTGGGGTCTTGAGTTGGGGAAAAAAAAAGGAAGTGAAATATTTGGTGTTAGAGCCCTTAAGTCAAGTGGCACTTTGAATGGAGTTTACATATAATTAGTCAAAACATTGCCTCTTCAACATCTGTATGTAACATGTAATGAACACCCACTTGAGTATTCATGCAGGGGATGATTGCTGCCTAAAATACACTGAGGGAGAGAAGATGAGATGGAAATGAGAATACATGTTATAAGAGAAAAGAAGCTAGAAACTTATTGCTGAATTACTTCAGGAGGACCAGAAGAAGGATTCACATTATCCAAATAGCTTAGATATAGGGCAAAGAGGGTAGAACCCAAATCCTTACTTGGAAATATTTTGCTGAGTTTATGGAATGGACTTTTTCAGATGATTGGCTGTAGGAGCCAAAGTTTGCCAGGGAGACCTTGCTCAGACCTAATTTGTTCTAATTTACAAATCAAGAGGTGCATAAGAAGAACAATGTTTGATCAATCCTATTACAGACATATTTATGTCAATTTAATGGCTACGTTCACATGTGCTCCTTGGTATATCAGCATGAAAATGTGCTCCCTGTCTATTATTGAAACCATTTTTAGATGTGGATTTCATGAGGATCAAAGATGATCTTTAGTGTTTGTTCACTGCAGTCTGCAGATGTATTAAAATTACAAAATCTATTGATCATCTTTCATCTTTTATCAGATAAACAGCAGTTTTCTGTGACTAAGTGAAGTTCTACTATTAGATACATGCAGCCCAAGGTAGAGGGAATAATGTTTTCTCAGCAGGTGCCAGGAATAATGGAATATTTCTATTCTTAGGCTTGTCATTACTGTTTCAAAGTCAGTGAGGGCTATTGCTGCTGGGACCTCCTCTGTTTCTGTCCTACTTCTTCCCTTTTTACTGCCTGGATTTTGTCTTGTATAATCAAATGGTGTGGGTATGTCTTCCTAGTTATTTACCTCCCTGCCATCTGACATTTATCATCATTTCTGTAACAGTAAATGGTTTGAAAAATGCAAACAGGGGTAGGGAAATCCAGAAAAGTGAACTCACAAATATCTTTTCAGCTTTCGTTCTGTTTGTCTTTCTCTGACCATACTACAGGTTCTCCTGGATGTTCTCCTACACACGTTTTCTATATAAGAAAAAAAGGCTCTGTGTGTGTGCCTGTCACCTTTTGAAATTACATTATTGGAACTTAAGGGCTGGCAAATTTCCTGTCTTTAAAATATTAAATTTGTTGAATGGCAGGAGTAACACCTTTGATATTATTTGAGAGATGTATAACCTTCCTGCTGCAAGAAAGATCTGTTTTAAACTGCTGCTGCTTCAGGAGAATTTAAAATTGTGAGGGGAGAAAGGAATAGCACAGATCCTTTTAACGGAATTGTGAGATGCAAGTTGTTTTTTTTCCCCTCTGTGTAATCCTTTCATATAGAGGGTCTCTGAACTGTCAGTGGTGTGGGAAGAGCAATGGTAGTTGCAACTAAATGTAAAGAAAGAGCTTTTCAGCAGCCTTTTTGCTTGGGTTCATCAAACAGTGATAGACACTAATGTGTTTAATTCCTGAATTTTTGTTGCTGATGACCTTCTTAGCCAGCTTACAGGTATGAACATAATGCAGTTCTGTGACGTGCAGGCTCTAAAACTTATATCAAGCCCCAATTTTCTGAATAATTGGTCTGAAGTTTCTGGCATGGCAGTAACTGCCTGTGCAGTTACCATTAAATACAGACAGCTTGCCTGTTGAACTCGAAATTTAAGAAAGGACATAATGTTTTATTTAGATTCTTCTTCAATAAAATGTCTGAGCTCATGACAAGAGATATCTGGAGAGCTGATCACAGCCATGGCAGTTCTGTCAGCCCCAGAAAGGTGTTGATGGCTTGTTTTCTTAGGGGAAGAAGTAGTCAAGACAGCAAACCATTAAACCAAACACCTAGGTGGCTGTGTGTGAGAGTGAGACATACTGAAGTGCAAGGAGCAGATAAGTCTAAGTCTCTGTGCCCTCTCATAAGGGAAGAGTAGGGGTGATGCTCTGCTATAAGGAAATATACCTTGGATGTGTCTTTTTTTGGTCAGAGGCCTGTTCATGCTGCTTATCCCAAGGTATAGGTCATTGCCAGGGTCTTCTCCAAGACAACCACTGCCTGGTGGGTGGGTTATGTTCACATGAGGCCTAAGTGCCCCGTTCAATATGTGAGATGTCACCTCCATACCCATCAAAAAGTATCTGTGTGAGTGCTGAAATTAGTCTAGGTTGGCTACACCAAACTTTTGGCCCTTATCAGCACCTTGACAGGTATCAGTGTTGCAGTATGAATGGGACATCTCCTAAAAGCATCACCATAAATAGACTCTTGTGAAAGCAGAGAGAAGCCATGGTGTAAATTAGTCAAGCTATGCTAAAATTAGCTTCTTGATAGTTGACATTACAGTGAATTGAACACATTTTGGTCTTGCAATGCAGACAGGACTGTGATTTGTGTCTTTACCTTGTCCCTGAATTATGTGATAGCCTTTGGTTTTGGCTGGGCTGTAACGTGATTTGGGAATGTGGCTTGACACCATCTACGCTGCAGAATAAATGAGGTTCCCAGTGTGTTTGAGCAATTATCTTATGACTACCTTATCCTCCCCCACTGAAGACTATTTTTAATCTTTTAATGAATCAGCACTTGCTACTCATCTCATTGCTTTCATTAATCTAATGGTTCTTTAGAAATTGGAAATACTTCATAACCCGTAATGGGTCCTCACACTCCTCTCCTGAAGTAGTATGTTCTTTTAATTTCTATTCTAATGGGGTAAATCAAAGTGCAGAATGCTTAACTCTCTTTCAGAAAGTCTCTGTCGAAGTCAGCAACAGAACTCCCAATTGCTTTATCTGTTAAATATGGTATCTTTCCATGTTTGAGTTCATGATGAACTAATAGAATGGAAAACTAGACTACAGCAGGCAAAAAACTATTTATGTAAAAGTATATTTCAGGAGCTTTGTTCATGAGCTTTCAGCTAAGGCAAGGGGAAGTTGTTTCATGTTGCTGGTTTTGAACAAAAACTGCTATATAAGTAGAAACTCTTATTAAGATAAGAAAAGCATCTCCACACAAGCTGTTGCAGCAAGAATGAAAAGGAATGGAAGATAAATGCAGTGCTGAAGCATGTAGTAGGTGAGTTGTAAGATATCCTACCTACCTTTACAATCACCAAATTGAAAGAAATTTAAAAATCATTAACCAAAGCCAACCTGATTGACAGTAAATTAATGCCATGTCCAGCATGGAAAAGCCCAGACACAGCAGTAAGACACAGAATATAGTTAAAATTCATTTGGTGATTCATAACAGGATGCTGGGAATGCTGAAATTTTGCTAAATAGTAGAGTCCAAAAGGACACATGCGAAGAGGATAAGGAATAAATGAGATGTATCAGTGAGGATTTAGGTTAAGATAGAAAGGGCTTGGAAAGGGAAGTCTTAACTGATGTTAGATACAAGATTTGATTCTGGTTGTTACAGTGATACTCTCTATGACACAGTCCTTGTTACTGGGAATGCTAAAGATGTGCTGGAAACCACAAGGCAGCAGGATTTTGCTTAAGCAGCCATCTGTTGGATGGAAGCAGCAAAGCTGGCTTTACCTTGAAGGAGCTGGACATGAATAGCTGACACTTGAAGGGGATCAAGATGAAAATAACCTCCAAAAAGCCTGATATGGATGTGTTGTTCTGTACTGAACTGTCAGAAGAGTGTTATGGCCAGAAGGGAAACCCTGCTTTGAGTCTGTTTTTCTCTTGAAAAGGCAATACTGCAACTGCTGCATTAAATTAGAGGCTTCAGTGGAGAAAGTGCACCCATCGACCTTCTTTATTTATTTCTAGCAACGTTTTAATAGAGGAGTACTTTTTTGTTGTTGTTGTTGTTTCCAAGTGAAATAGACCTGAAAAGCAGGAATAAGGTCTTGAGTTCCCAGGGGATTGCTGTGAGACTGGGTAGTGTGTCTGCATCAACCTGGATGTCTGTCCTAGGATTACTGATGGGTAGCCAACCCTCAGGTGGGCTGCTACTGATTTTAGCAAAGGATGATGAACATTTGACTGCCTGAAAATGTAACTGGAAAGGTATGTAAATTTAAAACAGCAGGGGTTTTCCAAGGTGTTGAAAAGGAATGGGGAGAGTGGGTGGCAGAGGAGCCACCATAAATTTTCTCCTGATACAGAGGCTGAAAATGTTTTGAATTCTTCTCCTTCGGACTTGCCTGAAGTTGAGGACCAGAATCAGAGGGGCTTTCAGGAAAGCTGTGTGTGGGTGTAGCAAATGAAATTATGGTAAGGCTACAGTCTTCAAACTAATACAGAGAATAAGTTCAATAATGTCATGGGGTCTGAGATTGTGGTACTAATTTTCCTCTTATACAGGAAAACCACGGTGCCTCTCACACTGCTGGTTGTCACATGATGCTGTCACATGCCTTTGTGGTCCTTTTGGATCCAGGACTGTCACTGATCTGCCACATGAACTTCAAATGGCCATTGCCTGTTTCTGTGCCTGTACCCCTTTGTTACTTTTTTACTCAGGTTCTGATTGTGTTGTACCTCGTACAGTGTATTAATTAATGCACTAATTGAAGCCAGGATTACCCAGAAACACAAGTCTTTGCAGTTCTGAGGTACATGCACTCTTTTGAGGACAGCTGCTGTATTTAAGCAGGAGCACGTGTAACACCATGAACAGCATCAACTAAAACTGCAGTGATTGATGGTTGGGCCTCAAGACTATTTAATGATTTACAATGGCAATCAGCTCTTGCTGTTATCATTTTATGGGCACTCAACATTCATCAATGAGAAATACATCCCTTATAGCAAAGCAGCTTGCTATTGGGAGTTTCATATGGAGGTCAACTGGATAGCCGAGTACCTCTGTCAAAAGCCACTGGGTAATTTAAAGTAAGAGAGATTCGTCGGTTTGGTTTGGGTTTTTTGTTTAAAATTTTCCACCAGTCTCCAGAGACAGAGCTGTTTTCTCACAAGAGCATCTTAGAGACTGCATCTCTTCTACTGCTGACTTGTTTAGGGTCAGAGAGTTGCTCCAACACTGAAACTGTGACTCCTTTTGTTTTCAATGTTTTTTGTGCTCCTTCTGAAATGCGCAAGTGTCAGGTTGCTTTCCCCTCAACTCAGCAGAAAACGCTAGCACTGCTGATCTCTGTGACAGAGCAAGGGGTGACAAACTGCCTTGTCATTTCAATCAAAGCCACCCACACTTGTCATTAGGTTTATCCAGGGTTAAACTGTTCATTACACTCCAGCCTGGCTGCCAGGGTTGGCTGTTTTTCTTAATCTCGTGTCATAACTGTTGTAGGTCGGAGGCGGGGATGGAAGCACCTGCTGGCTCAAGTGACAGCTTTGTTCTGGGAGCTGCAGACTCAGCTGAAAGAGAAAACAAACAGGGACATGAATTAGTGGGCCTGAAGTTCACAGGAACAACGTGTTTTGTCAAATTAAGAGTTTGTTTAAATGAAATTTTATCGCAGTTCTGATCTCTCTCCTACTTCCTATATGCCCTAATTTTGGACTCCTCTGGGAACTTTGCTTTTCTATATTCCTCTTCTATCCTTTTCTCACATGAAACTGATTTTTAGTGTTGTTGGGGTTTTTTTTTTTCTTTATCTTTTTTTGTTAAGAGTCCTTTTTTAGTTGGAATATGTTCAACAAAATTTGTTATGAATTCGTACTCTAGGTTTTTGGCTAAAAAAGGCAAATATATAAGAAGAGATGATGTGGACTCAGGCAGTGTAACCTATTTTACATTGTAATCACATAACTCCAAATACATTTTATTTATTTCATTTTATTTTTACTTTTATCCTGTTATGTCTCTGCATTATAAACTTATTTTTCCTCATCTTGGCCCTATAGTGTTAGGCCGATACTGTTCAGTGCCTTATCTCTTGGAAGTGGGAATATTGTTTTGAGTCTGACACTGACAGGCTTTGCCTACCACTTACTACAGCTAAGTGGAAATAAAGAGTATTTTTAAAATTTTCATTATGTACTGTGCTATTATTTGTAAAAAGCCCACCTAGATTCCTGGGAGACAGCTAGTCCCTGAATAGCTAAGAATAGAATAATTAGATTTATATTTATTTTTATCCCAACCACTGGAAAGAAAATGTCTGCATTTGAGTTATTTTGAGTAAATATTCTAGGATAGATTTTTTTTTTTAATATGATAACATTTGCAGGTGTATTAAAACTTGGATTTAATTTTCATAGCATGTTCAGGTACTGAGTATAGTGCACATGTATTTTTTTATAACTTACACTATGTAAGTTCTGACAATACTGCCAACCATTCATTGCTACTGGATAACTTTAAATGACCCACATACCCTAAGCAATTTCAGTAACTCAAGCGTTAAACCAATATAACCTATTATAGAATATTTTCTTATATTCTTATGGTTTAATCAACCCTATATAGATAAAGAAGCATTTAAGATAAATATATATAATTATGTGTTACAGTACCTTTATTATACATCTATTTTGTGTTATTTTAAATATAACATTGATATGTAAAATACCTCAATGATGCATGCTAAAAATAAGTGTATTCTAATAATGTTGAGGCTTTCCAAGAGAATATGCAGCTTATGTCTCAAAGTTGGGCTCTGGGGTACGTTTTTATTATTATGGCCATTAAAATAACTAGTTCTTTTCATACAGAATAGCAACATCAATCATCTGACCTGTATCTTTCCCTCTGAACAAAAGGGATTTTTATCAGCAGAGTTTCTCTCTGCTTGCAGAAATGCAGCAAAAGTAAACTGGGATAGTTCTTAGGAATTTCCTAAGATTTTTCAGCGAGGTACCTGGTTTGTTCAGATCCTTTGTTTATAAGGCAGAGCAGGTGAATATTTGGCCTGACACAGTGAGGGACATGGACCTAGGCCTTCCATTTGGGATGGGTAAGAGCTGTGAGCCCTCAACACTTGCACAGAGTCAGGCCCTTGATTGTTACCTGGGACTCTGTTGTTGCAAATGCTTTGAGTTGGGTTGGGATTTATTACTGGGTGATTTAAAATTGGAGAGCTTTCCTGTGGGATGTATGTGGAGTGGGGAGAAGTGGTAAGATTAAAAGAAGGGGAGGAGAGAATGAGGTAAATGTTCTGTCAAGGTTAGGCTGCTTGCAGAGACAGCCGAGGTGAGAACAGAAGACGAAGCATCAGAGGGTAAGCAGCAGAGCATAGGGTTAAGGGCAGAATTGTAGGGATGATGGCCCAGTAACTTACCTTTATTTCACCCTTTTCATGTTAGAAATGATCCTGGGAAGCCAAGCTGTGATTCAGAGCAAAGATGCAATTCAAACACTGCTTTGATGGTGACTCCTGGGGCAAAGGTAGAAATGACCTTCCTAAAGTTTTGCTTACACAAATGAGGATGAGCACAGAATCCCAGAGAGAGCTCTGGATTCATCTCATGAGGGTTGTGCTGGTTGAATCTCACACAGCATGAAGCTGTGAGAGCAGTACCTCCCTCGCAGGTGAGTACATAGGTTTGGATAAACAAATACCTTGTCCATCAGAACTGTCCACTCCAGCGTTTGTTTTCCTACCTTTTAACTCTTTGTGTCCTCAGGTATTTCAGGTATTTGTTGTTTGCACATTGTACTGTGCCTTCACTGACTGCTAATACCGAGATTGAACCATTACAGAGTCAGTTCTGTGCATGACACAAGAATAGCAAATGTGCTGCTAATATCCCAGGAACAGGAAGAGCAGGGATCGATTTCAAATCTCTTAATGTTGCAGCTCACTGGGCTGAAGTGTTTCAGGATAAATTCTATGAGAAATACACAAGAGAGGAATGTGGACAGAAAGATAAAATGCAAACTAGCTTCACCAAAGATTATGAGGATAACTAAACTGATTACTCGGTAAATTATTATTAATTATCTCCCCAAAGGAATGGATGGTGGATTTATCTGAATCATTTTTCCTGGAGCTACATGGAACAGAGAGGTGGGAGGTATTGTACCAGATGGAGTATAGGTCCTGTTAAGGGCACAGTGAAGCTCATTAAAAAGCGTCAGTAGGATGTGCAGGTGAAAATTTGGGTCTGAAGAGATGATTAGTAAGGATCTGTAAGAACTGATATGGATATTACTATTTATTATCATGTTAATAAGAATGGCAGAAAAATGTAGGAATATGTGAATAAAACTTATAGACGAGACAGGCTAGGAACATGTCTTCAACACAGAAGCAGTCTGCAATATCAGACAGAATTTCATGGACATACAATAGATATATAATAACTCATCCAATGTTTCCCATTTATCTTTGTCTTAAAAATTCCAGAATATGACCACTTTATTTCCCTGCAGATTATGTCTTTAGAGCTAACAAAACAGTGGTAAACTGCTTAGCTCATAGGTTCCCTTCCCTCCTGTCAGAAATACAGGAAAAAATTAGATGTAAGTTGGTGTATGAAGTTCAGTCAAAGTTTGCACCAGTTCTAACGATGCTTGAATTCACTGACTGCTGCATGAATTACATAATTCTTAAACTTTTAAAACAATTGAATACAAGTATTGCAGTGCTTTGTACCCTTAGCTGTGTTTTACTCAATAATGAGGCATTCAGGTTGATGTAATTCAGATATGTCAGAGATCTCATGTTTGCTGCTGTGCCACCTTCTGCCTCAGTAAACATGGGGAGATCACTGTTTCCTTTTTAAAACAAAACGAGAGAAGTGTGTTCTCATGTTTCCCCCACTTGAAGTCTGTTGCCAGTTTAACCTGGATTTCTGTGCCCTGATCACTGTTTCCCCTAGACATTTTTATTGGGTGTATCATTCATGCATTTACTTTCAATGTGTTTTAATGCCTACCAAAAGAAACTCATTAATATTATCAAATATAAAATACTTATTTGTCATTAATATAGCAACATTTAATCCCCCTCCTTGAGTGTGCTGTAAAATTTAGAGGGAGCAGAATGAGAATCTTAGTCTAATCCAGCTTCTTTTTAATGTATTTTTAGTCAGTGCTGAAAGCGTAACAAGTTTGCAGGGAAATGTGGCTCTTGGAAGGAAGGTGGCAGATGAAAGATGGTGACTTGGCTTTTTGTGAGAGTTTCCAAGTTGGGCATTAATCCTTGCCTTGCTGCATAACTAAACACAGTCCTGTGAAACACTTGCCCAGATCTGTCTGTTGCAGGACTGTCAATGTGTCATATTCTTCTCAAGTATCCTGTGCTTTTGGCTTTATTTACTTTTGAATGCAATCTAATTAGTTATATAACCCTGGCTTTTTTTTTTTTTTTTTAATTATTATTATTATTTTAAAGTGGGTAGGCTTGGCAGCTCAGTGCCTCTGCTGTTTCCACCACATCCTATCTAAATTTGCTTTTTCCTTTTCAGTAGTCATGTGCTTGCCTGCCTCTATACATTTTTCTCTGTCCTTCTGTAGCTGGCACAGAAGCCCTTGTTGTGTTTGTAGCTTTAGGAGCGGCTGAATGCCTCTCAGTTGTCTGTCTCAAATTTCTGACCTCACTGCACCTTGTGGATATTGGTCTGAAATTTACAGATGTGGAGATGAGCTGGAAAGGTTTCTGCAGTGGGAAGGGCTGTAGTGACAAGGAGGTGGACCTGGATGGGAGAAGGTTCTATAAACTCCACCAAGAGCCAGAGCATCCCCTGACTGTGACTCTGCGGCACAGGTGGGCAGTGGAACAATCGTCCTGGTACTGTGGGGACTGAAAACAAGCAGCAGAAAACCCCAGGCAGAGTCAGAAAGATGATGACTTCTGTGAACTGGGGTGTTTCCGTGGGCGAGGCTGGCTCCCGTGGGGTCACCTTTTGTCATAAACAGGAGCAAGCAGCTGGGCTGGGGCTTGCCAGGCAACTGAGACACACAAAACTCAGTGCTGGCTTTGTGCTGAATCACCTGGGTCAAATCTGCACTCTGGGGGGCCTGTGCCACTCTCCCTCTGGATTACAGATTGGGGATATGGGTCTGTGCAATAGAGATGAAGGTGGGACGTATCCCAGAGAAGGTCCTGGGGCGCTAAACCAGAGAATGTTTTAAATAAATGGGGTTTTGCCATTCAATTGTTGAATTTTCTCCATCTGAACTGACATAGAAGAAATTAAAATTCAGGATGCTACAAAATTTCCTGTATAATTGTCATAAATTCAACAGATAAATGATGACCTTTCAATATCAGCATGGCAAAGGAGATGTTATTAAACCATACCAGAACCTAGATCTCAAAACAGAGAGACTTAAAACCTCTTTTCTGGAAAGTGAAAACCCTTTGTTTAGTTTTGGCTTTTTAAAAGAGTTTTCTTATAACAACCAGAAGATTCTTTGATTTAGAAAAGACATATTGTTTGAGATTTAAAAATGAGACTTCATGAGATTTAAAAATGAAATATCGCATGTACATGTGTACATGACTTTATCTTTCCTTTGATATTTCAGAAAAACAACCACCCAAAAAAATATAGGCTTTAATTTTTCAGAACAAAAATCCTTGCAAATTTTAATCTCCTCCAAAGAGGTGCTCTGAGCTGTTGTGCTCCATTATGAGCATTTCAACTAAGAGAGAGCATGCTTTTTTTTTTTTTTAATAATACGATGGATGCAAGTCAGCAGCATGAAGTATTAAAACAGCGTTTTTGCCTCTCTTTAGTGCCACAAGATCTTGTTTCTTTAAAATAAAACCAACAGGAGTGTTTGCAATGAAAATGTCATTTTTATTTATAGCAAACTGATAAACATAACTTGAACTTTTTAACATGCAAACTCAGCTAACAGTCCGGGGCACCAGAAGATATGAATTTCCATCACTTTAGTGTCTTAAAGCACACATACCAATTTCTGCAAGGTGCACTGGGACAAAAATAATTGAGCTTTTCAGCTTTTTTGGGTGAGTTATCAGGTTCATCTCAAGGTCGAAAAGGATGTTCAAGCAGGCAATTAACTTACCAGTTTAAGTTAAAGCTTTGGTTTGCTGCTTTGAGGAGGATGTAATCTGGGCCCTGGGCAGTTACTTCTCCTTTAGCACAAATGAACATGTCAAGCATGAAATTTAATGTGTTCTTACTTTTGCAAAGAAGAATGTTCTTGTAACGTGGTCTAAATACCAAATGCAACATAATACGAGCTCACAGTTGAAGACTTTATGTCAAAAGAAAGCAAGAAATAATGTGTTAGGTTAAAAAAAAATTATTGTTTTCAAGTCCTTTTTCTCTACTTCTGTTAACAATTTAGTCCTTTTAATTACAAACATTAACAGGCAGTACTTAATGTAGTTTATGTACTTTATCTTGTTTTCTGGTGCCTGTAACTTTTGATATTTGAGTCCCTGCTGTCTTTTAGGCTCTCCTAGTACAGTATTTGGAAGGAGAGATGAAACATGTTCTCCCACAGACTTTGCTTTCAGCTTACTGATTAACTATTTACCTTCTGTGACTGGGCTTTGACAAGTACCCACTAGTTAGGGACATTGTATATAAACAGAGAAGGAAGCAAATATCTTTATTTCATGGCTCTTTTGTCCATGCAGTTAAGGACACAATTCTCTGTAAAGCAGCACAAACTCCCTGATAACCTAAGATACCACATGCTGCGTTAATTTATTAACCTGAGTTTTTTAGCCCCTGAAGAACACATCTCTGACCTGCCATTAATTTCTCACCTGTCTCAAAAAAGAGAATAATTTTTCTTCAAACATTGACTGCTGGGGTTCATGTGGTCAACCAGGTCTTTAGGGATTTTTCTTCAAAAAATAAATATACCTCTTTTTTAACTTCTCAATGACAGGAAAACTTAGAAGTGAGTATGGCAAAGAATCTGATGAGAAAGAAAAGAGAAGATGCTGCTCTTTTGTCATGATCTTGGGATGTGAGGTGTGAATGAGTGTAGTCTGCAGCATTTTTGATTGCCTGTGATAACAGATGTCCCAGATTGTTGAAATAGATATAGTGAATTAGGCAGAGCTAGCACATGGATGTGAGTATTAACAAGTGCACATTGTTTCAAGCTTCAGCATTGTCCTTGATGTAGTTGAGTTGGCACTTCATGAGTGCCGGCAAAGGCCAGACTGTGTGCAAGAAAACAACATGCTCTCACCCAGAAAACCAGATTTTGGTCAGGGTGAACAGCCCTGTCTCTCCTTGTAAGCTGTATCCTTGCTGTGTGCCTGGGGCATCAGCTGTTCCCTGGCTATACCAGCATGTTCAGAGATGCTGCCTGAGCTGCAAGCAGGGCTTGCCCACTGGTAAGGCTGTTTACCACTAGCAAGGACAGGACAGAAAATGCTGAACAGATGAAATGCTTCAATTTTCCACTGTTTTGTCTATATTGCTTAGGTCTCTTCCTTTAAATAGAAGAGTAAAATTAAAAATGAATCTGTAGTTCCTATCCACGCAGGTGGAAAATATGTTATTGTCTGTTTTTATTAATCCATTCGAAGCTGCTTACTCTTCTTTTCCATGGAGAGAAGAAATGGCTTGGGTGAGTGTATGTATATAGGTACATATATAAAAATATGTTTGAGGGTTATGTGGTGTATCCATGAATGCAGACAGATATAAATATATGTACATACACCCTTGGCCTATGATATTGCACTTATGTTTATGTGGAAGGGAAAGACAGCGAGCACGTTACACCTACATGAGAGAAAATGGCAATGGGTGAACCCAAAAGTTTGAGGCACTCATTTAAACTTAAAAGCATCATTGATTTAGCCAAGTCCTGCAGTTCTGGAAGGTGGCATGGGAAGGGAATCCTATTATATCTCTGTATTTCTTTCAGTGTATCTGTCACTGGCTTATCAATAGTCACTTCAGGAGGAGAATGTTCTGAGGCAACATAAATGCAAAATAATGGGACAAAGGCAATACCAGCGTTGTTGAATTGAAGATGTTTATCGAAAGTTCAGTATAGATTTTTATTTTGATTGTTCCAACTCCACCACGTGTTTGGAATGAAAGAGCGAAATGTTCTTGAATGAGAAGAAAACCTTCAAATACAGATATTTTGATGCTTTTGCATCTCTAGCTGCAGCTAATATCAGAAGTTTTAAAATACCACAGGTGTGTGAGCAGCACTGTATTTTGTGGTTACCTAGAATTTGTATTTCTTATGAGAAGGACATAGCCTAACCTCATAAGACTTGAGTTTAAACTTCTGAATGACAAATTGTGTTTTGTTGGTTGCTCACAGGAGCCAATTCAGTATATTCCAGAGGACACAAACAGGGCTTTTTTTGCCCTTTGACATAGTAAATTGACTTATTTTTCCCTAAATTTATGAAGTCAGTTATTCAGACTGAAACTTTCCAGTTGCTCATTATGAAGGAGTGGGAGTTGGCAAGAAATATTCAGAGAATTCATGCTGCAATTCATGGTCCCGCTCATAAAAGAGAAGGAGAGAGAATTTATGTATCAGTGGTTATTCTGTATGGATGTGAATTTGGTTTTGCCTCTGGCAATTTTGAATTCAGAGTCAAAACTGCCTTCTGAAGAAAAAAAAGACAAATAGGTATTTTGGCCTGAAAAAGGAAGAATAAGGAAAGACAACTCGTCACCTTCCCTTTCTGGCTTAGCCTGTCTGGCAGCATTTGGACTCACACTGCTCTGTTGCACCTGTAGTCTGGCACGACAACACAAGATCATTTAGTGTTGATTTTTACTTTTTCTCCAAGCTGCCAGGATGTGCTGAGAGCCAAATTGTCCAGCTCAGCCAGCAGAGGTGCAGGACATTCTGTGCCAAGGCACTGGGTCCTCTCTGCTGAGCTCTGCAGGCGTGTCCCATTTTCTGGGTGAATGCAGTAACTCCCACAAAGACAGCCACGTTTTGAAAGAAAACAAACAACCATTTCCACCACCCTTTACCTTAAAAAAAAAAAAAAAAGAAAAAAAAAAAAAAAAAAAAGAAAAAAAAAGTTGGTGTATAAGATTGTGTTATACATGTATTGCCTGGAGGGTGTCAAAAGGGCTTTCTTTGGAGTCAGGTACTTCAAAGGAGAAGCAGTCCCTGCTCATGCTGTGTAGTGGGGTTGGTGTGACGCCTCTTTGCTTGGTTGAAAGCCTGTGCAGTCTTTCTGAAGGGTCTGACACCAAGGAGCAGAGGTGGGACACTGGTCCCAGATGTTCCTGCTGCTTCTTTCATCTGTGGGGTCACCTGTCCGGCTGTTCATGTGTTTCTCAGAGGATTGCTTTCTTACTCAGTCCCCTTACGGTCCCAAGTTTGGGAAAACAATGCCTGTGACCCAGACTCAAGGTGTTGCTCTGTTGAAGTCAAGCTCTTTTTTTTTTGTTTGGTGGCTTTTTTCATTCCTGCTATAAAAAAGACAAGCTGAAGAGCCCATAAATTATAAAACCTGCTCCTACGCTTACTTTATTTTGAGGTAACAATTTCAGTCTCAGTTAGAGGAGCTCTGAGCAAGTGCTTTCCCAGACACACCTGGCGTTGGCTGTCTGAGCTCAGGGAGTCTCAGATGTGTGTTTGCCGGGGCGGTGTGTGGGGGTAGATCCGTATCTGCCGAAGGGAAGCGTCACGTTGCACTTTGAGGCTGCGAGGGGGCCGGGGCGTGTGTGAGTGAGGGACCAGGAGCTTTGTTTTGTCGCCACAGTTTATAAGTGAAAGGGACTCGGTGGGTGGTTGCTGGCAGGCAGGCACGGCCCCCGGGGATCTCTCAGCAGGGGAACAAATCTGTGTAAAGTGTTCAAGGCATTTCATAATCAGCTTTGTAGTCAGATCTCTAAATTATTCAAATTTCCCCCAGATATCAGTTGTTTTGAACAAGGAAGACAGGTTGAAGGAAAGGAGTAGGAAAAAAATATAAACATAATTAGTGATATTAACATGACACAAGAAACAAAAAGGATGGAGATTTCTGACAGAAGAAGCCCGCCTGTGTTGTGGCAATGGGGCCCAGAGCAGCAGCTTGTGCAGTGCTGGAGGGGAGCAGGTACAGGGAGAAGGCTCCTTCCTCCACTGAGATCATGTCCTGTCTCTTGGCAGGCCAGAGTAAGCCAGAAAAATCACAGGTGATCTGCTGGGCAAACAGCTCCTGAGCAGTTCCCGAAATGGCCCGGCTGGTTTCATGCAGCTGCTCTGTGGTAAATAATGGGGGATTTTCTGGGGCTGCACCGGGATGCAGCAGCAAGTTGTTGGAGTGAGAAAATGCATTTGTTTTTCTGATACCGTGGCATCAAGCTTTGATTTGCGTGGTCTGTGCTGAAACACAGACCTGATCCTTTCTGACCAAAGTACAGCATATCTAGAATGTAAAAGAAAGGCAAAGGTAAATCATATGGTATTTATAGTATGGTCTGTACAAAGAGAAGTGTATCATTAACAGAACCTGATAAAAGGACAATTAGTGGTCAGGAGGGAAAGCTGTAACACAGAGGTGAGCCAGTTGGCTAGATGTAAGAAATGTGATTTATCTGTCTGCAAAGGATAATAAAGCAGTCATTCTCTCCTTAACTGTGGCTATAAAGCTATTATTAAAACCAGCCTGGAGAGTGTCTGGTGAGCAATGCCCAGGCAGGGAGTGAGCATAAAAGAGTGTCCTTGGCTGATGTCATGGCTCCAGGTTTTCTGTCCCTTCCTGAACTTTCCTGACCAGTACTGAGAACACTTTCGTGCTCAAAGTCCTATTTTGTGTAACTTCTTACAGAACAGAGTAGTTTTAAAAATAGGACAACACTGAACACTCTGGTAGCTATAGGAAATAATTAGATGATATCACTTTGTTTTTTGTCATTTCCCACCATTAAAACTGTCTGCATAAAATGCACTTTTTCAACCTTTTGACAGGTACTCGGGAAGTTTGTGCAGCAGTTGTTTGAGTAGGATCATTTGAATTCAACACCTTATAATCATCTCCATGCTTGTGCTATAGATTTTGATTCCTATGTGACCTAATAAGGTTAGAAAGGGTATTTTTAAATAAAGCCAGGCATGGTTTTGCAGAAATAACTGGGTTTCTCTTTTGACCTAGTGGCACATTTGTGATTTGAGGAACTTGGACAAAAACAACTGGGAGAGTAATGCCAAATTCTCTGTAATATTGCAAGCAGCACGTGGAAATGGGCTCTTTCACTTTTACACTTCTGCTCAGTAGTAAAAATAAAATACATTTCTTGACTGAAGATAAGGATATCAGTTTTACTTCTTCAAATGTAAAGTGAGTAGTCATTGAGCAAAATGACTGCATTATTTCCATGAAAATGCTGATGCCAGCAGACCCCACCACACCAGAAAAAGCAAAAAACATTACCGTGGAAATCAGTAGTCAGTCAGGGTTTCTGGGAGTCAAGAGTTCATAAGTTGATCTACATGTGTTAATAACTTTGTTTAGAGTTTTTATTATTGATTTCAGCACAGCTGGGTAACTTTCTGGATGGTAAAATTTAAACTGTCCATCAGTAGAGGTTGATTTTTCTAAATTTGCAGAAGAAGAGGTTTCTAATTAGAAGAAGTCCGCAAACAGACAAATGCACTCCCTTCAGTCCAGTTGCAGTAATCTCAAAGAGAAATTCAAATGGTAGAGTTTATTTTGTTTTTAAAATATGATTTACTGACACTTCCTAAAAAACTGACAATACAACTAATTTTGAAATATGATTTTTGAAAAATCTTAATGTTGCAGTTGTTTCTTGAATTACAGATTGGTTGTGCATGAATTCTAGCAATGCCCAGTATCTGATATCGGGTTATTCTGCAAGTACCATAACCAGCTGCAGAATTTAATCTCTTAAAAGCTGCAGAAATACTAATCTCTGGCTATGCCCACCAAGAGGGTATTTCTGCATTGTAGTCAGCTGAGAATTTTAAGTGAAGCAGTGTGTTCAATATGATACTTTATTTAGCTTTACCTAGATTATAAATAGCAGCATAAAACTGTCACTCAATTGCCCCTTCTAAAGAGAACATAATAATTTTGCATAGGATGTGGTATTTTTTTTTTTTGGTCTCTTTTGCTACCAGCATTATGATAGTGGTAGAAATGTGACAGGGAAAAGAAAAGAAATATTGCTTTTATTGTTGTAAACTATATCTTAAAACCGTAGTGTTTGGATCACCAATTGTTAGCATGGTGATAAAATTACTGCACAGATTTTCTCTGTCTCAGCTGGACAGACTTTTTTCCCTTTAGGGGCTTTTTTCTGGTCATAAACTCACAAGGCTGAGATATTTAGCAGTGGGACACTGGAGGAACATGGGGCTTGTTAGCAGAGAAATTTGTCTTCAGGGGGCTTGTGGCACTAGTAGGTAAAATAAGATTATCTAAGTTCTATGCAGATTTGTTTATTATTTCTCTGTTTATATATCATTGTTTTTTCCAGCATAAGAAATTAAATGCACCTTTATGAAATGAATTAATTAAAATAATGCTTGCTCTATAGCTGTATCTACATCTCTATGTAATTTAATTTAGATAAAAACCCATCATGTGACGGTGGGTGCCGTTGTGTTCAATAAATTTCAGGTGACTGCATGGAATCTGTTAGCAATTTTTTTTTTTTTTTTTGTCATGTCCAAGCAGAAAATCAGCTCACAGGAAAAATACATAGTGATTTGATTTTTCCATCATTTTTTGGTGAACCAGTTTTATATCCTAAAGAGTATCAGGTAGAGCAGGTAACAAAGCCAGACTTCTTTTGCTTCATGTGTATCAGGCTTTCTCCTTAGACCTTTGTATTTTGTGCATGTGCTGTGCTCTTCTTCAGTGTTAATGCCAAAATATTTGGAGAGTTAAATCTGTATATTTGGTGCTGTGCAATGAGCTGAACCATTCAGTCCTTCCTGCTTTTTTGCCTTGCAGTAAATCATTCTAATGTAGCTCTTGCAATGGACTTGGAATAAAGCATTGCTAATTTTTGTTAATAAAACAGAAATACAGCTTTGGGATATATTTCTAGAAAAATAATACTGTTTAAATTAAAGGGTTCAGAGGCAAATTTTTTTTTTTTTTTTCTTTGCTGACTTCTAATGCGTAGGCAAGTGAAAATGAATTTCAGGAGAACAAACTGTCAGGTTACTCCGAAAGCAGGGTAGAATACAGCAAATTTAAAGAGTAATGAAAAGACTGATTCTTCAGAAAAAAAATGGTGTAGAGTCATACTCTCCAAACTTAAATTTGTTGCATTGAGTAAAGATTTATTGTATAACAAATATCATGTTAGAAAAAACATTTATCTTTTAATTATTGATGCTCACTCCCTGTTTCTTGTGCATCTTTTTGAAGCTGTGTGTGTGTGTCTGCTCTGGGGCTAAACCTGTTCTCATTGAATTAAATGTCCTGTGCTAACTTGAAATCAATGGTGTGGGGAATGAATTCACCCAATTTGGAATCTACTCTTTACTGGGAAGAGAACCAGGACATTTGTTGACGTTCACTTGCATTTCTCCCTCTGTTTGGATGCGATAAACCCCAGCACAATCCTCATGAGTGCTATCGGCTCTGACAGCTTCACTTTTCCTGTCTGTAAAAACAGGGCAGCTTCTCCAAATGGATTTCAAGGCATAGATTGAAGTAATTAATGAACATCTAATGGCTAATTCTGTGGGATAACACTTTGCTTAATGGGATTAATCCTAGGCTTGTACATGCAAGAAACTCCCAGAGGCACAGATGAGGCCACTGCAAAGCACCTTGAAGTCCCTGGTACCTTCCCTCTTCCCCTCTGTCCTATTAGGAATGCACACCAAGTCCAGATGTGAATGAATTATGGGTTAATAAAAACTGATCTCAGAAAAGCATTTGTATTAACAGAGGAGAGTGTTTTGTCCTGTACAAGCCCATGCGTTTTCTGGCCACCCAGTTTTTTGTTAAGCATTTTAGGCAGTACAATACACAATAAAGGGTTCAGTGGCAAGGAAAACCTGTCATGGATAGAAGTAGAAGAAAGATTTTTCTTAGAGAGTACAAAAAGGAAATTAAACACTAAGGATCCTTTTAGGAGAAAATTTCTTTTCTGTGGCCATTTGATCACTTGGCAATTTTTCACCTCATCCAACAGTTCTGTGACTGCACCTTCCCAAACTGTGCTTTCAATAAAACTGACCTAAGCTCCCAGTGCTATGAAAAATGGAGTTCATAAAAATTTCCTGTGCATTCTAAATCCACCTCAGCTGCAGTTTCCATGCAGTCTTTTTATCTCTCTGCACATCCCAGAGGCTTCCCAATCTGGCTTCTTGTGGGAGAGAGAGGGTGTTTAAAGTAAACATAATTTCAAAAATTTCATCCATTTTAGAAGCAGCATTAAAGATCTTAAAAGGAACATGTTTTATGAGGCTGACAAGCAATTAGATGAGTGCAGTGGTAGTGCAAGTGCATGATTCTACACTTACAAAATTAGTTGGAGTGAGAAAAATCAGAGACAACATAATACCCCATCTCAAGTGGCTGCTTCAGATAGGTGCTCTGAAACTTGAAGGTATGAACAGAATTGTTCTGTAAAATATATCTGGTAAGTGGCTGAGAGCTGCTGCTTGTCTATGTTAAGGTGGAAGGAATAAATACAAGGGATCTAAATCCTCTGAAATAGCTGTAACTTTCCTCCAGGAAAACAAAACTAAACTAAATCCAGTTATAAGCAACAGAATAGGATTTCTCTTTGCTAAATATCTGGAAAATCCCTTAACAAAAAATCTTGAAGAAAAACCAATAGGGTAAATTTAGTGCTGTGGAAGAAATTAATTTGAATGACTCGTCATAGCTAATCTTTCCAGATTTTCAATTCATTCCAAATTGATTAATGGAATTAATTTGATAAATTTTAATATTAGTTACATGCAGTGGGTAAATAATAAATACTTCATCTCAGTTGCAGATACTGCCATAGAATGGTTTGAACTCATAGTGTAAATAAACAGGAAATTTTCTTTGTGTTGAAAGATTGGGGTCTTTTCCCTTGGGTTTTGGGGTTTTTTTTCCTACAAGTCTGTTTCCACAGAGGAGCAATTAAAAAGGTACCAAATTCCAGTGCCTGAGCTTTTGAGAGCACTTCAGTATTTCTGACAGTTAATGTATTACTTTTACCTTATAGTTGGTGAAATAAAGGTGTTATGTAAAGTCATTGATAAGGAAATTCTTTCCTCCTATTTCTCCCACCCCACACAGGAATGTATTGTGTTTCAACAGTCTTTAATTCAGTCAAAATTTATACATATGCGCTTCATTCTTGCCATTTCCTACCAATGTCTGAGAAGGTGTGTTTTAAAATACAGCACTTTTTTTCCCCCCTTATCCTGTAATGCCATCTGAGAAAAGGTTTTCTAAAGTTGGGTGTAGTCCCAGGTGGCTCGTAACAAAATGTGACAATGGAGATGTAGCAGCCACAGTTTTGTCACCTGATAGAGGAGCCCAGGCCTCAGCAGTGAGATATTAACAGGGATAAATAAAGCTGTGCCCCATTTGCAGATCCACGACCAAAGCCCTTTCTCTTCAGCAGTGCTTTGCCCTGCCATAACATTTTAGCTGCATAATTGCTACATGTTATGAAAATGTGAATGCTCCCAAATCAGAGTAAGGACATTTTGGAGGTTGAAGAAGCAATTCCTCGTTTTTCAAGTGGAACTTGTGAGGGTCCAAGGAGTTAGGGTTTGTTCTGAGCCCCTTTGCTGAAGGAGTCCATCGAGGACCTGGGCAAGGTTTGCTGTGATATTTCCATTTGGTGATAGCTCATCCATTGGCTCTTTTTTATGAGGCCTGTGAAATACTTCATGTGCTGTTTTCAGAGTGGAATATTCCTTGGTAGTCTTAACATCATTACTGCTAAGCTTTGTTGAGCAATGCTGCAAGAAAAATATGCAGGGCATTAATACTAACCCAAATCCTTAATCACCCTTTCTCCTTATTCTGTATATAACTTGCTGTTGCACAGGAGGGTTTTTTTTGCCTGTGCCTGGCAGAGGCAGGACATGAGACACATCTCTCCAGTAAGTGGGTCAGTGGCAGGGGACTGCTCTGAAACCCCTCCCTGCCCGTGTGTGCAGCTACTGCAGGGTTTAGAGCCTCAGCCGTTGGGGCCGGTGTAACCTCCTTCCTGCCCAGGAACCCGAGCCACTGCCTCTGCAGATGGTTTAACTATTTCCCTCCTTGACATCAAGCTTCACTAGGAATTTCTTCACCCTCAGAAGCCTCGTTGCAAGTGGGTGTTGCAATGAAAACATCTTGAAGCTTTGCTAGCCTTAAAACAATCTTCTCCCAGTTGTCCTGCTGACGTATATCTGGCGGCCTTCCCACCACTTTTCTTTCCTTTGTGTCTACCTTCCCTATGATTCAGTCATTTATCTGCTGAAAAACATTGTATGAGAAATATGTTGAAAGCCTTGAGTGACAACTACTTGGGTTTTGAAAAATGTTGCTATGGACTTAAACTAAAAAAATCGATGGGTTTCATTACTGGGGTTTTAGGGTCCTTCCTGACTCTGGCTCTTTTGGCACTGGTTAGGTCTGGTGCTGTCAGTGAGTTCCGGTGGAAATTGATCCCAGAAAAAGGAAAACATTCCTGGCTTGATTCCAGTAGGATTAGCTGTGATGAGTGTCCAGGCATGGCTTTGACCATACATGACAGATGGCTCCTGTAATAGTGCTAGCTTTGGTCCATACTCACTGCAAGGGAAGGAATTGCTCATGGGCTTGACTGTTCTCTATAAATGCCCTTGTAGCTGCAATTCTCCCTCCAGCACCTCCACCCTTACCTGGTGTTCTTGTAAGGGATTTTTTACTTCTCTACTTACAGCAAATCAAGGAAGCTGCAACTAAGCTCAGTCTGAAACAAAACAGCTCTGGTGAAGTTTTTGCTGTTCCTGTGCATCTCTGCATTAGGTTCCCACCATTTCCCACCAGTAGAGATAGCCCCCATAAGCTTAACGACTTTTGGAAGTCTGAAACTAGGATAAAAGTTATAAACCTCCTGGTTGGAAATTGTTCTTCATGTTATGAGTACAGTTGATTACTGGAGCCACGAGCTGTGAGCTAGCTGTAAAATCTAACTTAAAAGTGCTAACTTAAAGTGCTTAGGGAAACGTCTGCCACATCTGTGAAGTGCTCACTGAACAGAGAAACACATCTGATTGTGATCAGCAGCATCTTGTGCCTGACTTAGTGTCTCTTCCTTCAGCCTTTCAGCGTGAATCTCTTTGGGATTCCCAGGGAGACATGGAGGCTGAATTCTTTTATGTAGTGCTCCATCATGTGCATGGGGTTGTAGGAGCTCAACATGAAAAGGCCACCTGATAGTAAATCAGTCTGGGGTGAGTTACTGCTGTGGGACAGAGTTGGTAGGGCAAGGGAAAGGCTAAATGACCTAGAAGCATTTGAATAATAATTCTTGCCTCATCGTACACTTAACACCAGGTTGAATTATACAACAGGAAATTTACAGCAGGGAACGCTTTTTGCATTAACTAGATTAAATTTTTTCTATCCCTGATGAAGACTGGTCTAGTAAAAGCACTTGTGCCTAATCTAACCCCCCTACAAAAGCTGAAAGAGCTGCACAGCTTGCATCTGTCAGCCCAGCTTGTTGGATATCTGCATCTGCAGCTGCCCTGTGCATGGTTTGCTGTCTCTAGGAGGCAACATCAGGTTTGCTTCAGGAAAGCCCTTTGCAGCAAGTCCTTGCTAAACTGAGAAGTGAAAGCAGTTGCTTTTTCTGAGAATGACTGACTGTTTTGATGAAGCAAGGAGTCCCCTTCCAGAGATGAGCAAGGCACGCCCCTCCTTTCTGTTTCTGAGGAGGCTCTGGAAGGATTTGGAGGGTGAAAAACTGCCTTATTTAATTATATATTCAAAATTAATCTTCTTCACCTTCTGACTGAAAATGTAGATCATTTATTGTTTTCTGCACATTTCCTCTTCCCATATATCAAACAGCTGTTGGAGATCTACTTTTCTTGCTCCTGTTACAAAAGCCTGGATTTTTTTTTTATTAGAGCCTTTATTCTGTGATGTGCTAGAAAATCATAGAACCACAGAAAAGTTTGAGTTTGAAAGGACCTTAAAGATCATCTAGTTCCAAGCCCCCTGCCATGGGTAGGAACACCAATGTTTAGCCCTTTGTGGCATTATAATATTTTCCTTCTTTTGACTCTATTTCTTCCAAATAAATCAGAGAGAAACTTGGATTTTTTTGAACTTTGTGGCTTCACATTCTTGGTTTGATGAAAGGGACACCTTTCACTTCACTTATTTCTCTTAACTGACTATCCTGCACATCAAACCTGTTAATCTACCACACCTGGTGTAATCTGAGCTTTTCTTCCCTGAGTTCTTTTCACTTAGAGTTTTCCATCATTGTGGCCAAACCATGGTGTGGAGGAGCCTCTTCCTTCTGTAAGTGAAGGAGAATTTGGCCTTTGCCTTTTCAGTCTTGGAGGGCCACAAGTTTGTTTGTTGTTTATATTTATGAGCTAAAACCCCATAGAAATATATAAATAGAACCCAGGATTATCTGTAATAATTTCAGCTGGCTAACTTCTAGACATTCAGTCTGGGCTGTCTTTTCAGCTGCAGGCCTGTGTACACATGAACTGAAGCACCATGCAGGGTGCTCTGCTCTCTCCTTGTTCTGCCCCAAGCCCAGGGAGCTCTCTTGGGTTCAGAATTTTGCTCTCAGACAGCGGCAGTGGGGCAAAACCCATCACACCCAGCATCTCCCTGCTGTCAACCTCCAGAGAGTCTGGTGGGTGCCTATTGTGTGGTGTTGGTGGCAGTGCCACTTGCAGCTGTGGAATTCCATCCCCACAGGGGTCTGGAAACACAAACCTGCAACAAGAGGCTCTTGGGTGATATGGGGGACAAGTGAGGTGAATGCAACACCCCAGAGTCACAGGGATTACTGCTGGTGGAAGATGGTGGTGTCAAAGAAAAGCTGCCAGTTTTGCCCCAGCAAGCAGCTGTGGCAGCTCTGGGGTGTTAGAAGAAGGCCCTACAGGATCTGCCTTTAAAACACCTTTGTATGTAACCGCAGTTACATCAATAAATCTCTTGTGCTGGGATTGGTTTTCATGGGCTTCACTGAGAAACTCACTTTCCAGGAAGATAAAACGCTTCATTTACAGCTATGTTACTGAATTTTGGTAACCTCTAAAGTAAAACTCTTAAATGAATCACTTAATAAGGGCCACAGGAGAGAAAAGATTTTATGGCAGACAGATTTGATCTGGATTTACAAGTAATTCAGCTTTTACGGTCTGTATTTCTCAAACTATTACCAGGAATCATGGTCTAACCCCATCCAGATGCACACTAAAAACAGAGGAGGAAAATTCTATTAAAAAGAAATATTCTGGCATGTTTCAGTGGTCCAGGCCATGTTCAGTGATTCAGTTCAGCTGATCCCTGTTGGTACTGGCTGCATTGGGCCAAGCCTGTTGGTTGGACCCCAGCCAGCTTTGGGGTGCAGCACCTCTCCCTCCTACCATGTTCTGGAGAAGGGCGACTCTGTCTGGATGTGGGTTCTGGGACTCCCTGGCTCTCTCCAGGACTGGAGCAGCTGGCAGTGTGGGCAGGAGGCTGAAGCTAATCTGGCTGCCCTGTGCAGGAGAGCTGGTGCTGGGCCTGAGCCAGGGGCTTGAAACCCTCTGTGAAACCACACAGGGCTCTCGAGGCGAGCGCCCACAGCGCAGCCTCCCTCGCCAGGCTTCCTCTCCCTCGGCTCCTGGGGCTGCTCTTGGGCTCTTGCTACAGGGTTTTTTTTCACTTGCTTGTCCGCAGCAGTTCTGAATTGCCTTTTTTTTCTCTATTCTTTTTTTCTTTTTTGTTCTTCACCCCACACTTCAGTAAGTAAAAGGCTGCAGGGGGTAGTTGCAGAGGTGCTGGCAGAGCTGCTTTGGGGGTGTGAGTGTGGAGCAGGATGAGAGAGTTGCCAGCCTCGGGTCCTGATGTGGGAGTGCAGCAGGAGGAGAGCAGGGCTGCACTGCTGGGTGGGAGCAGAGAAGAGGAGGGGAACAAAAATCCAGGCTTTGGAAGAAAGTTCTCAAGGGCAGAAGCACAGCTGTTGAAAGAGATTCAGGTGTAGGCAATTGGGATTGAGAAGGGCTGGCAACCTGGGCAGTGCTCTACTCAGTGACTCTGTCTCCCCTCACTTCTGGTATGTGAATACTGGAAAGATGCTGTGCAATGTCCAGTAGGCACTGAGTAACCTGTGAGGTTAATAGAGTGGGAATCACCAGTGAAATATTTGCTATTTGTGCTTTGCTATTTTTTTACTGTTTGTGCTTTGCTCTGTTTGAGGCAGTGGAGTGTCACTGCTCCCTCAGGCCTGGCACCTTTGGTTCTGCCCAGCTCCCATCATCAGCTTGTCCCCTGTGACCTTGGCCTCAGCCTCCAGACCATGGCTGATGAGGGACAGAAAGTTCATTTTGGTGGTGCCTAAGGGACTGGCCTTCTGTTTGGAAGAGGCAGTAACCCCTCCTCTAGCGATATAAAAACCTAAACTGGTCCTGTTCACCTAAAGGATGGTAACTGCTTTAACTGCCACTTGTTCATGGTGCTTCCTATCTCTTTGACCTTTTTTTTCAACAGGCTTTGTACCTTCTGTCTCTCTCTCACTTTCTAATCCAGAAACCTGTTTCAAAGGTTATTATTTAGAAAGTGCTTTATACGTTTCATTTTGTTTAAGAATACAGAAGTCAAACATATTAAGGAAGGAAATCACATGAACTAACAGATAGGACAAGGGGAAGTAGCTTCAGGTTGTATCAGGGAAGGTTCAGGTTGGATATTAGGAAAACTGTTTGCACTGAAAGAGTGGTTAAGTATTGAAACAGGCTCTCCAGGGAAATGGTGGAGTCACCATCCCTGGAAGTGCTCAAAAAAATGAGGAGATGTGACACTTCACTGTATGGTTTAGTGGGCACGGTGGTATTTGACTGAAGGTTGAACTTGCTGATATTGGAGGTCTTTTCCCACCCTAATAATCCTATTAATTTTATCGGTTTGTTTCTAAATGTTGGACTTTCTCATTGTGTCAAAACATGTTTTTCCAGGAACAATCACAGCCAGAGCAGCAGGCTCTCCCTCACTGAACAGCTTTAATCCATTACCTGGGATGCTGGAGGCCAGGCTGGCCCACATAAGCACCATGTGGGCACTTGGTTGGCTCTGCAGAGTTAGCCAAGGTTGACCATGGCTGGCACAGAGCCACAGCTAAATCCCCTGCACTCTTGGCATCTCCTCCACAGTCCTCTACATCTCCTGCTTCAGCTTCTTCTCATCTGGGGATTTTGTTAGTGCTGGAGAAATACTGGACTTGAGATGTTTGCATGGATATGCCTGGCTTTGGTACAAGAAGAGGGGATTCAGGGCCAGGATACCCCAAGAGTACCCAAAAATGCTGCCTTTTGCAGCATCTCAGATGCTTCCAGGCTGGTGTAAAATATTGTCCTGTGAACTGTTTAGAAGAAAACCTCTGGGAAAGTAATCTCAGCTTGTTTGTTAGTTTAATATACAATGTTGGGCAAATAACATAATCTCTCTGTCTGTATTTCCCCAAGTATATGAAATTTTATAGTCCTGAGGAAATCTGGTGAAGGATATTGTTTATAAAGTGCTTTGAACCATATTTTTTAAATGATAGAAAAAAAGGGGGGGGGAAGGAAAACCATCTAGGATCTCAATTTATTTCAATGGATTTGTTTCTAAATGCATGATTTAGGGAAAAATGAATGCAAACTCCTAGTTCAGACAAACAAACAAATCTCCTCTGTGGTATTTTTTCTGGGTGTGTGAGGCTCTCAGTGGGAACAGAGATTGCTTATCTTCATCAAAGGGCCTTGCGGGTTATTAATAATATTTTCCTTTCTCTTTCAAACACCCTCCAAATCTGCACTAAGCACAACTCAGATTAATTTTAAGGTGTTTGTTTGTTTTGTTTTGTTTTATCTATAACTGTGCAATAGAGCTTTTCCTTGGGGGATGGACCTGGAGCTGCATATTGGATCTATAGTTACTTAACCTTTGATTTTTTTAGCTGTACTTTGTGAACTATCTACATCTTTATGAACTGATACAGGGGCAGTTTCCTCAGATTTATCTGCCGAAACAAAAATATTAAGGTGTCCTGCTGGATGTGGTCAGTGTATAAATATTTAAATGGTGGCTGAAAAGAAGATGGAGACTCCCTTTTCAGAAGGACTTACATGAGGGGTAGTGTGTTCAAGTTACTCCTGGAGCAATTCCTATTGGACACAAGAGGACAATTTTTCACAATAAGAACAATTAACTATTGCAATAATCTCACCAGGGAAGTGGTGGATTCCTCGACACTGGACACTTTTTAGGATCCATCTGGACAGTGTGCTGGACCATCTTTTCTAGACCATGTTTTTGCCAGGAACAGCTGGACCAGGTGATCCTTGAGATCCCCTTTCAGCATGGTATTGTATGATGCTACGAAATAAAAACTAAAAATCTTCTGTGGGAGGTCCCCCCAAGCAGAAGCAGCCAGTTGAGGTTTCTGTGCAGATTTGGATTTAAACCCTTCCTCTCAACCAGAAAGCCCATCAGGGTGTCTCATAATTATCTTTATAGATGTGTCCTGACATCTGGAGTTAAAAATCTGTCTCTCCTGCCCATAGCTCCCTTCTCACCATTAAGAGTGTCCAGAGTGTTCACAAACTGGGAGCCCAAAAGAGCCCTCACAGAGAATATGTAACGTGGGATATGGGAGATGCATCTTCAAAGTCTTTGAAACAGAGTCATGATTTCAGCCTGAAATGGGATGGTGTCAACCTTTCTTTACTTTTAATGCAGAACAGAGAAGCACTCCCCTAAAATTTTGTCCAAACACATGTATTTTCTCACGTTGATGAAGAAAGCCTTAGCTAGGCCCAGCCATCAATCGCTGCAGGAGGTGCTGCTGGGTTTTCCCACAAAATAAATGTCCTGTGTTGTTTGGGGGAGTTTGCAAACATTTCTGTCCATGGAGATACTCTCAGCTGGCTGAGGCCCTGGACAGTCTGGTTTAACTGAAGCTGTCTAGAGAGAAGGCTGGACTTGCTGTGGTCCTTTTTGACCAGATTAATCCTATAATTCTTATATTCAGAATTCCATCTCCTTTTCAAAGGGCAGTGTTGCCCTCACATTGGCTATTATTTTTCCATGAAGTGCTATGCAGCACTGCCACATTTATGCTGCTAAGCACCCAGTGACACAAACGACTTTGCTTGCTGATGGATCTGATATTTTTGTACAGATGCTGCATCAGTTCTTGGCCTCACAGACCCCAGGCTCTGCTACTTGCTGGATGGATTCCTCTTCATTTATGCAGTGGTCATGACAGCCCTTTTTGTGAAGGCAAAGGTCAGTCTAACCAAACACAGATGCATTTGGATTTGGCTTTGGTGGTGTAAAATAGTTGAGCTGGGCTGGAAAGTGTGAGTGGAGGGGAACCATCTCTTAGAATGGGACTTTTTATTCTTTTTTTTTTCCTTTCCCCCTCCATTTCTGTGTCTACCTGAGCAACCTGCAGAAGTTCTTTCCAAAGGATGAATGGAGGGGGGAAAGGGTATTTGAGAGTGTTTTGATGCTACACTTAGGGATACATTGGAGATTCTGGATTTTGTAGATGGGAAATGACTGATCAAGAGTGATGTGGATTTTTTCTCCTTCTTTGTCATTGGAAAGAGAGAAGGGGATACACAGGAAATCCAGGGTAAATGGCAAGCTTGTGAAGGATGTATTAAAATGTCTCAATAATTCAGACATCTTTGATACTATGAGTGTGATGATGCCCAAACAACCACAGGAGAGGAATTCTGTAATTGCTACAAACTTGATTCTATGCCTAAATATAGACCTAGCTTGAAGGTTACTTTCAATACATAACTGAATGTGATAACTCAAGAAGAGTAAATCAATAGAGAATGTAGTTTTTTTAAAGACTACAACACAAAGTAGCTGCTCTCACTGACCCAAAGCTGTCCCTTTTTACCTGAAATTTTGGCTTAGCAATTGATGGCTCATAAATATTGTGAGCAGCTGAACCAAAGAGCAGCTACAGAAGGGATAATCCTTTATTTCCTTGTTAGCTGCCACTCACACCAACTTACTCTGGTGGCACCAGAGCTCTGCAAGCCAAGGGCTGCTCCTGAGGGGTGCAGGGATTCCCTGCAGGAAGCCCAGAAACTTTGCAGGCAGCTGGAGAACCAGGGTCCCAGGGAGGCACAAGATTATGACAGGAACAGAATGGAGAGGCAAAATCTGAGGAGGGCAGGTGTGTAGGGAACAGAGTCAGATGTTTGTGAGCTGGTGTTACGTAAAGTGAAATGATTTGGCTGCTGAGGGCAGGCTGGTGTGTGGATAAAAGTGCCACTGCAGCAGGGGTTTGCATTGCCTGTAGCCCCACGGGGAGCTGCTTGTGGGTTGCCCTGTTTCTGATGGGAGTAACTGGTAGGAGAGAGGGAATGCAAGGACTGAGGGGAGCCACTGTCTCTCTGCTCATGGAGTGGTCTCTCTTCCAGCTCAGCCGGGCCTCTGAACCACAGCTGCGACCAGGCCAGGATGACGTGTACAATGTGAGTAACTGCTGGTCTTTGTTTTCTAATCCACCATCCAGACAGACCTTTAGGGGCCCTTAGAGACACTGAATTGCCTGCTGGTCAGAAAAACTTTGGATGAGCCAGCTAATGCGTAAAGAGGAAAGGTAAAACCTCACAGGGGCAGCTTCTGATGTCACCACTCTGGCCAGATGCCAGACAGGTCTTTGGGCTGTAGGTTTCTGATTTGACCTGCTGAGCTGAAGGCTGGCAGGAGCCCAGGCTGTTTGTTGTGCTGCCCCATGGAACAAACAGGTCTGTGAGAGCTGAGTGTGTGTGCAGCCACTGCCCCTGATGCTGTTTGATGTGAGCTGGGCAAAGGGCAAATGCCAAGGAGTGCTGTGGAGCTGACTCTGGGCACTGGCAGCTCTTACACTGCCAAGTGTGTGGAGCCTGAGCCACCACAGCCCCTCTGCCTCCATTCCCAAGCTCTCCTGTTGCCCCACAGCAAGCCCTGTTGTACCAGATCATACCAGAGATGTACCTTGTCCTGTGCCCTGTGCAGTGACAGAGGACAGACCAGATCCTGCCCATCCCTCCTCACTAAACTGCTCACTCATGGCAGCATTAAACTCTTAGCTATTTTTGCCATGTCTAGTTGTCTTTTAATATATTTCTCAGGCTTTTGACCATAGCCACATCCTGTGACGAGTTCTGTTTAACTCTGTAATGTATGAACATTAACACAATTTCTTTTCAGTCTAAGTGTAGCCTGTCACCTTTCAAGTAGCACTTTGTCACCTGTGCTATTCTGACCTGAAATATCTCCTTTGCCCTTGTCCAAGGTAACCTTTCCCAGCTAAGAATTGTCTTGGACGTAAAATTTCTGTAGCTGCTTGAAGCAAATTTAAATGAGCTGCTCTGCAAGAAAAATGAAGGTCATGGATCTTCACTCTCCAGTGGGAGAGGAAGGATGAAAGTCAGAGTCCCTGCCCTGCGTGTTCTCTGGCTTTCAACTCATTTCCACTTAGGAAAGGTTCTTGATGCAACAGCTTGCAGTTTTGTGTCATTTCTATGGCTTAGATGTAGACAGTTTTGTTGACAGTTGCATTAGGGAGTAAAAATAATTTCTAGTTCAGGTACAGTCCTCGTGAACCGAGCTGGGTTCCCTTTCTTTTCTGTGTTAAGACCTATTATCTCATTAGCGTGGTGCCCAACCACCTGCTTTTGCTTTCCTGTTTCAGAAACTCTCCCGTGCGCACAGAGACGATTACGATGTTCTGGGAGGAAAGCGAGGAGCAGACCCCGAGCTGGGCGGGAGACACCAGGTAACCTCCTCGCTCGTGTGCACCTCTGTGCTTTGATCGGGTGCCTCCCACGCCGTGTCACAGCGCTGCTCACTCAGGCAGCCACCTGAGCGCCTTCCTGGGCAGGGCACGGCGGGATCTGTGTCATAACTCGGGCGGCGCGGGGGGACAGGAGCGAAGCTCCCCCTCCGCTTTGCTCTCTGCCCACTTCGCTGGGCTGGAGCTCGCAGCCATCCATCCGGGCTGGGAAGTGACACCCGGGCCCGGGGCGGATGTGGAGGAGGCCCGGCAGTGGTGGGTGTTTCACAGAGCTCGCTGCGTCTGATGCCACCAAACAAGCGCCCACAAGGCAGAGCAGCAGCCAAAACAACTCTTGCTGCTGCAGAGCCCATCGCTTTCAAAGCAAAAGGGAGGGAACACCTCCTGCATCAGCACGTGACAGCTGTAGCGAGCGAGCAAAGAACTGAGTTTTATCAATTGTTAAAATCAGATTGATTTTCCCCAGAACAAGTTGTCTGGACAGAGTCTTATGGGCAGGGGCAGGATGGACTGGAATGGGCAGGGAATGTCCCATGAGCCATAGCTGTGCCATGGAGCAGATGCACGAGCGCGTACAAGGTGACGGGGGATGCTGGTAGTGCAATGTATTTTTCCCTGTGTTTTACAGCAAAGAAGAAAGCACCCTCAGGACACTGTCTACACTGTGAGTAGGGCACTCTGGAGGGAGCAGAGAGGGAGGGATGGCTGGGAACAGGAGATTCTGTTTCATAGGAGACTGTCCTCCCCCTACCTAATTTTAGCTTTTGTTCAAAACTCAACAGCTCCTTTCCAAGACTTCTCTTCCCTTCCACCCAACACCTCTCTCCAACCCCTTTGTTTCTGGTAGAAAATTTCTGCTCACTTCTCTGTGATAGGAGAAAAACACTGCCTGGGGAGGTGTAGAAAATAACTTGGATCAAGGTACCTGCTAATGCCTAATGCTAGTGGCTAACAAACCCTCCTCCCATGTGATTGCTGCTGCAGTATTTTCTGTGCATGGTCTCCAGCCCCTGTGACTGCTCTCTGGCAAAGGCCAAATGCCAGTGCATCTAAGAGGGCCTGCTTAGGAACCTCTTGACTGAGTTGATTTGACTCTGGCTGAATGTGGTGGTCTGTGTTCCAAAGTAGAGATATAGGAATGTTAATTCTCGTGTCTTAACTTGGGTCTTTCTGGGTCTTCAGTGCTTGAGGAATGAATTTGTTTCCAAGACCTTCACTGCTATTGAATGAGACACTGATAGTGGCTCGTTGTAAGTGTGGCCACTCAGAGGCTGCCTTGGTTTTTCTATTGCCACACTGACGTTTTCCCCCTCTCTGCCTGCAGTCACTGCAGAAGGACAAGATGGGTGAAGCATACAGTGAGATTGGAATGAAGGGAGAGGTGAGTCTTACTTTCCTTCCTGGTGAAAACTTGGCAACAGAAAACCCGATGGCTGCCCTGGCTGAGGGGGCAGAGAGTGTGAGATGGGTGAGGAACAGCTGAAGGAAGGTCTGGTGTCAAGTGCTGCACTGGTCCAGCAGCACTGGCAGATTTTGAGGCACGTTTCTCCAGAGCAGTTTGGAGCTGCAGGTTTATGGTTTCCCCTCCATGGGCTGCCAAGGCTGGCTGGTGTTCCAGGATCGGGAGAGCAAGTGCCAGCCCCTCCTTGTGCCTGACTTCAGACAAGGAATAGCGGAAACATTCTCCTTCCCACAGCTCTGCTCCCAGATGTTTAAGAAGGCACATATCAGTCATGTCTCCAGCTACAGCACAGGCAGAATTTTAGCTCTGTGCACAAACTGCTGGGGGAGGGGGACTTGTGTCAAAACCAAACCATCGGGGGACACTTGTTTATGGCAAAATGAAAAATTGCTCTGACCTACACAGGTTCTATTTTATGTCAAAGTGTCATATATATATATAACCTTTCATTTCCTTCTGACACATGAAAAAAGGTGCATTTCAAAACAAAGTTTAGTGTTGAGAAGTGCTGAAGCAACACCAACATTTGATCTCTTCCCCTTTTTTATTCTAATGTCCCTCTGCCAGAGTCAAGCTCTGTCTATGGGCTATGGGGCTATAAAGTTGTACCATGTTTTTTGAATGTTTCTGGAGGGACAAGAATACCAAAGCCCTTGTCCCATTCCAAATATGACCATTTAATAGGTTGCTGCAGTTTTAACTGTAACAAGCAGTGCTCCTTGTCACATTTGTGATACAATCTTTTACTAAATAATCAGTATCTACAGGAATGCTGCCAAATCTCTATACATACACTGAATCAAAGAAATAGCAACATTCTAACAGTATGACAGGAAAATATTTCAGCAAACCAAACCAATTTGTTTTTATTTCCTATCCTCTCTATTTTCTCCTTAAGAGCCCTTGCAGCATGTCTGGGCTGGTCCAGACTTATCAGGTGCTTTCCTGTGCAGAGCAGAGTCCAGGCCAAGCACAGCTGGTACATCCTGTACACCCCCAGCAGAGCATGGGGAAACTCGGGGGCTTCTTTCTTTTTGCATAATCAGGAAAGCACCCATTAATCAACCTGTGCTTGTTTTATTTTCCCCAAAGCAGCAGAGGCGGCGAGGCAAAGGGAATGAAGGTCTCTACCAGGTAGGCACCACCTCCCACTGCTGCTCCCCTCACTTGTCCTCCTGAGTGGTTGGATATCCAATGGCACTGTCAGGGAGGCACAAAGCAGTGAAGGGCAGCTGGAGCTTTCCCAAGCAGGTACCAGGAGTCTCACTAACTCCTCACTCTTGGAAGCCCCAGTTATCCCTGCTCTGGGATCTGCAGCACAGGGCACAGCTGCCTTACCCGAGCAGGCTGCCAGGGAAAGGGCTGGGCATCACTGGAAGGGCTGTCAGGGGATGCTTCCTGGGATTCACAGCCACCTGAGGTCCCACTGCCAACTTACTTACCCAGAGCTGCACCCGATTTCCCTTCCAAATCAAAGAAGAGAAGTGCAAAGTTCATTATTTGATGTCTGTTCATTTAATTATCAAAGCTCATTCTGTCATCAGTTACCTCTTAATAATACACAAAACCGGTTAGGATGAGTTGCTGGAGTCATATATTCATAACAATTATTCAGGATGTACCTTGCCTTCAGGTAAGTGATAGCTATTTGTACCATGCAAAGACTAAAGAATCTCTCAGGAGTAAAAACCTGACTTACTCTCCTGACTAAGCCCCTGCCATCCTGTTGCTGCCAGTCAGCCAGGGAGAAGTAAGCACTCCCTCATCCCTCACCTGTTTTTCTGGTTTTCTCTTTTTCAGGGGCTCAGTGCAGCAACCAAGGACACTTATGATGCTCTCCAAATGCAGCCTTTGCCCCCTCGCTAAGTGGGAGCCTCAGAGGGGATGGGCAGGAGTGAGAGATGCCCACCTGCTTTGGGGAGGGGGGAGAAGCCTTTTTCATCCAACACAAGCACTGTGTGTTTTCTGTGTGCAAGGACCCCCTTGGGTTGGTGCACAGAGTCTGGACCTGGCCCTTCCCTTCTCCCTCTCCTCCTGAATCATGTAACTGCTTCTGCTATTAGAATGTACATATCTGTAAAGTTGTTTCCAATTCTAGTGGTTATTAGGCTGATTTTTTTTTTTTTGGTAAGGTTTTGTAAGATGTTGTGGGACCAGACCACACCTTCTAATGAACAGCTATTTCCATAGATCTTCCCTGTCTTACAGAGTATTAAGACATAGAATTATGGTTTTATTGCATTTAAACAATTGGCAAAGATAGGGCTGTATTTACTTCCTGTAGTATTTATCTTAAGACTATTTCTCCCTTTTTGCTTTAAATTTGCCTTTAAAAAACTGCTTCAGAGGAGGACACTTTTTTTCTTTTATTGTAAAGAGTGACATGATGTTACAGTAGTGAAGCAGACAGGCTGAATGCCAACTTCCCAGTAGGAAGAAAATGAGCACCAATATCCCAGAAAAGATCAAGCGATGGCACTGCCACTCATCCGTAAATATGAGCCAGGTAACCTGAGTGAGAGACTTCTCTGAAGGCAGAAAAACAATGGAAACAAGGAGATGGGCTCCCCTATTACCACTTCCAGACAACAAACTGTACAAAAGCCAACATAAATCCAGTTTCCAAACCAGTCTCTCATGAGGCTGCCTCTAAAAGGTGCAGGTATCATTCCAAAGAGACACCAGTTCAATAATGTCACGTGTTTTTTGATGAATTAATAAAATAGTGCCACAGTCCCTTGTGTGTGTGTAGGGAGCAGCAGTGGGAATGGCACCAGCTCCTTACCTGAGGCATTCAGGCTGTCTGAACCAGCCTGCACCCAGCAGCACCAGCTCCCAGGGAAGGTGAGGAGGACAGGATTCCACCAGGAGCTCCTACACTCAGCCCAGGAGGTGGGATGGGCTGTTGGGAAAATGCCCCAAACCCAGATATCAAAGGGACACTCACCTCCTGCTGCTGCAGCCTCAGTTTTGCCCGTGCCTCGCAGAGATGCACAGTGAAGCCTGGAAGAATTTAGCAAGGACAAATCCAGCCCAGAAAAATCAGGGGTATTTCACTTCGACTCAGGAGCTGTCCTCACAGAAGAAGCAGAACTAAAGCAAGGCTGTGGGAACAAGAGCTGTTGCTCTGGACACTGCCCAGATGAGGTTATGTCTTCTTTCCAGGGACTGGGTGGGTTAGCAGCAGAAAAACTTGTTGAAATGGGTGCTATGCAAGTTCCAAGGCAGTTTTACTTCTTTAGCAGTAAAACTGTACCTGCAGTAGGTGCTTGTAGCTTTTAAAGAATATTTGCAATAAATTAAAGCAAAAAAAAAGTAAACTGAGACATGGTAATGAATGTTTCTTGAAAAAAAAGATTCCTAGATCCCTTACTGTTCTGCAGTGACAAGAAAAATTGAGAGAACTGGGTGATAACTGAGACAGCTGAGCTGAAAATTACAGTAAAGTTATGCTGCAAAGCACTCAGTGCAAGAACAAAGAGTACTGAAAACAGCTTTCTCTTGTTAAATCACCATAACCATACCTGCAAGATGTAGAAGTCACAAGTTTTGGCAGCAATAAATAACAACCACCAAACAATAGGAATTAAATTCTTTGGGGGGTAAAAAAAATCACCTTTATGCTCTTTATATAATGGATACCTTGATTTCAAAAAGCATCCAGTGCTGGTTTTGGGGCCACTCACCGTGGGGTTGAGCTGGGTCTCCTCTTTGCCTTCAGGAAGCGACTGAAGCTCTTTCTGCTTTTAGGAGAGGAGCTGATAAATACAGAATTAGAACAAAAGCTTCAAGCAGAGTGCATAAAAACCTGGGCTCTCCTCCAGTTTGACAAGACAAAGGGCACCACAGATCAATCTTCTGGCCCAGTTTGATGCACGGGGGAAGGGGAATCAGACTCCCTCCGACACATTTAAAAACTACAAACAAGTGCATACATGTTAAAACACTTGGAAAATGGTTTAATGATGTTTACAACAGAAATGAACTGTACAATTACAGTAAGTTTAATATATATAAAAAATTACAGCAGACAAATGCATCTACACAAAATCTACCTTTTCATTCTGATTTACTGTAATCTACACAATCTCTCAATGCCTACAGCTATCTGTAGGCAACCACTGGGAAAATAATAATAGTAATATAATAATAATAATAAAGGACATCTTTAAAGAGACAGCATTTCGCCTTCCTCCTCACCCTTAGTGTGATCAGCAAGGTTTTGAAATGTGTGGGACTCTCACATTTCAGTCTCACGAAAAGCTCGGGTTGCGCTTGGGTACGGTACGCCCATATGGCCCTTGATTTCAAGTGTTCTGCTGACCTCAAGTGTATAAATGCAGTGTATGAGGAAGGGCAAGAGAAAAAAAAACCTCCCAGCCAGTGTAAGCAGGCAGTTGCACAGAGCAGTGAAACCATTAGGACCAAAAACTTGTCTTATTTAGGGAAAAAAGTAAAAAAGGGACTGCCCAGACACTACAGACATTCACAAATCCGCATTTCTTTGAAAATTATTATCAGATATAGAAGAAAGGGCTTCCACCCCCAATTCTTCATACAAAGGGGTAAGTTTTCAAGCTAACACATTAAATACTTTTTTAAAACAAAATTTAGCTACTTCCTTTTTGGCCCACCCCTTAAAAACAGTGAAACCCCCTTTGCACTGAGAAAGAACCTCAGGTCAGTGGGGGAGGGAAAAAAAAGAACATGCTGTCTCTTTAAAAAGAAAGAAAGGATCCCAGTTGGGAGCGGCCATCAGTGAAAATGCGATCCAAAATTGGCGGTCTGGTGGAAATTCCTCACGGAATATTATGTACAGTTTAAAAACCCTTTGTAGTTGGTTTTTCTTTTATTATTATTTATGAACACCTAGGCAGTGAAAACTGTTATGTTAATACATACATAGACACACCCAAAACATACAAAAATACTATTATTTCAAACTACTAAGAATAGGACAAGTTCAGTTATCTCCATGCTATGACTTTAAGAGCATTACACTGAAACAAACAAGAATTTAAACGACAATTTTTTAATATCCCAGAAATATACCAAAATATACATCTAAGCTTTGGAATTACTGAGGTTAGACTAATGCAAGTGCTGGGTAATCGTACTTAATACACAAGTCTAAGGTTCTGCAGGAAAGAAATTATCTTTGGTATCTGCATCAGGCTAATAATATTAACATTTGGATTTTGCTTTGGGATAGAGCTTGTATGACCCTAGAACCAAACACCCCCCAATCAACTGAGATTAAAAAGATCCATGTAAAAAGTTCCTCCATTTGCAATCCCCCCCCAAAAGTTAAAAAGTCACAGGCATCTACCTAGCATAAAAGGTTGAGAAATACAATGCATAGTTGCACAGTGGTGCTGCAAAAATAAAAGAAATCTAGAAAAAAGGAACTAGAGGAGAAATGAAAAGCTGCTTCTTCTTCTTTAAGGGATTTCTCACGACAGGACAGCCTCTTCCAAGCAGTGAAGGGGGGGGAAGCTCAGAAGTGCACCTCAGCGTGTATTAATCAACATCACCCAGCCCCCAGAGGGTTAAAGCACCCAGCAGAGCAGCCAATCCTGCACCCAAGTCTTCAGCTCCTCAACCCACCTGCGAAGCCTCCCCTCCCAGCGCCTGCGCCCCAGATTTCACCCCGGAGCTGGGAGGTTCTGCCTGGGGCACTCTGGAGCCCCGGGCTGGCCCCCAGGCTGGCAGCGACCCTCGCCCGGCCAGGCCAGGCCAGGCCTCACAGGTGGGCTTGGTGCTGAAGACGCCCTTTGTCTTTGGTTTGTTTGTTTGTTTTGAGTTTATACAATCATTAGGAAATCTTTGGTTTTGGCTGGAAATTTTAAAAGAACAAAACAAAACAAAGAAACCGCCCCCTCCCGACTTATAGCAGCCACCGTGACCTGACAAAGCTTCTCTTTCCCATGGGGGTAGGGGAACTACATTCAAATAAAGATGGACCGGGTTAAGGATGCAGCTTCTGGCCAGGCTGGGGAGTGGGGAAGGGATACAGGATTGTCAAATAATAAAGAAGAAAATTAAATATTTGGAGATTTCTATTTTTTTTTCCTTTTTTGTTTTTTGTTTTTTTTTCTTTTTTGGTCATGTTAAAAAGTGAGTAGCATGTACGCAGGACTGGGCTGTGAGCGCCTCCAGGCCCCGGAGTTCAGTATGGCTCCGGGGTGGGAAAAGGCAGCATGGGCGGCCCTTTTCCATGGAGAGTGGAGGGGAGGGGGTGGATATTCACAGACTAATCAAGAGGACCCCTTGTAACCAAAGGAAATAAGATAAGATTGCAATTTGCCCTCACTTTGCAGTAGCTTTTAAGCAGCGACATTCAGAGGCGTTAGGGGGTCACTCCCCAGGTTGCAGGTCACGGGGTGCTATAGGCCAGAGTTCAGTGTTAATCAAAGGAGGGAGGGCAGACTTGGCAACTCTGTGGGGTTTGGAGAAAGTTAAAGCAAGTTACTCAGTTACGAGTTAGAAATGAGGTATACGACAGCTCCTGTACCTGTGGCGGATAAACACCCCACACCTACTCACACCTAGCCTTAGATACTACCACAGAGGAAGGAAATGGAACAACGGCACTGGCGGGGACCAAGGAGCTCCTGCCCGGGCCCTCCGCACGGAGCGCGGGCACACGGGGGGCACACGGGGGGCACACGAGGCTGGTGCTGCTCCAGCCCTCTCTGAGCCACCCATGGGCAGCCCCGCAGCGGTGCCTTCCCTTCCCTGCTCTGCAGGGAACGCGTGGGGAGCGGCCCTGAGCTCCAAGTCTTTCTCTTTGCGTTTTCCCCTCGGACTCACTCAGGCGCAGGGAGCACCAGGGTCACAGAGGCCGACACATGGAGAGTGAATGGGGGAAGGACTAAAGGTTTTGTCTCAACTGCCTTGTTCTCAGGACACTATCATGGGTGCTCTTGTTCCTAAATCGCTTCTCAAGGGGGTCGTGGAATCTCCACAAGTTGCCCCTTGGCATGCCATTCCCCAAGGTCTTAGGATTCCTATTGTTAAATAATTTCAGGGTTTCATAGCACCGCAACATGCCGGCTTGGAACACACACAAAGCTACGACATTCGGGGAACGGGGCTTCCGTAGCTGCTGCCACAAAATTCAGCAAAGGCAGTGTGAATCCTGAAGTGGGGCCTACAACAGATAAGACAATTTTGGGAGGGAAGGGGAAGCTAACGTGATAAATTAAGTATCTTACGGTATTATGTAAAGCTCTGCCGGAGAATATTCCCCAGCAGACTGACACAGTTTTAAGACAGATCAGCATTTTGGTCTGAGCTACTTGACAATGTCCTGTTTGGTAGAGAGATGAAATAAGGCAGAGGGGGTATGTTCCAGTTCTGGGGCTGAGCCTCAGCAGCACTAAGGAACGCCAAAGGGTATCATCTTCCCTCGCCTCCCACAAGCTGTTTCATTTCCTTCCTCAGATTTGTTTTCCATAAAGCACACCTTGTTTTCCACTTCTTTTGTTCCAAGTGCTCTTTTCTTTGAGAAGTCATTTCTTCAATATCCCTATTACCTATCTATAAATCTAACTAGCTCTTTGAAAAGTCACACAATATTAATACCACTTTTACATAATGTCAGAACAACAATTCTATTAGTAAAGCTTTCAGTGAAGTTCTGCAACCCGATTGGTGTCCGGAGGAAGAGTAGCTGGACAACCTGCTCTCCCCCTTCCTCCCTCCCTTTCTTCACAAGAGCTCACCAAGTTCACTGATAAAACAGCTCAGCCCAATAGCACGATACATGAACATGTACAAGGCTACTTTGGGGAGCAAAGAAAGGAGTCTTCAAGGTCCCTCCCTTAAGAGAAAGACCATATGCAAAAGCTGTTGAACAGACTCTGACCTTGGACTACACTGCTTCCACATTTGAAGGAAAGAAACAGTTTTCCCTGACTGTATCCCAACATCAGCCTAAGACCCGCAGCACTGGGCAAACCCCAGACACAGTTTGTCTTCACAGAGCCAAAGCAACTCCATGCAGAAAAGGTGGGAGTACCCGCAAGAGATGAGGTCCTTAGAGGAAGGGACACTGACCCAAAGCTCAAAAAACCCCCACCCAGCTTTTCCTCTTACCCGCTCTGAGAACAGCAGAGCTGACAACTTATCAGTGCCTTTGGTTCCCTACGAGGCCACTGGGAATTCTCCCTCCCCAGTGGAGTTGAGCTCCTTTAGAAACCCAGCTCTCGCTCCCCGCACGCAGCCGGCGCCGGCTGGCGCTCACACACCCACGCACACACACCCACGCACACCCTGCCCTCCTCCCCCGCTCCAGCAGCCTCCAGGGGAAAGGGGAAGGGAGCCTTGGAGCCCACACGGAGCTGGCTGCAGCATCCTCCCAAGGCAAGAACCACTCACTCTTCTGCTACTCCCAGCACAACACCGAGACATCGGCTAGGAGAACGAGCCGGTCCATCTCCAACAACACCTCAAAGCTCCTCTCCCACAACCCTCTCACAGTATTTCAACCCTTTCAGGCAGACCAGCCAGGTGTAAGGAGTAGGTTAGCTTTCACCTCTCTCAGTTTGGTTTTTTCTTTCATAGTTTTTGGTCTAGACAGGATTAGCATTGCTATTAGAAAAGGAAGTGTTTAAAAAGTTTTCCACCTATTATCAAGCACTACAAGCCCTACATTCAGTAACAAGACAAGGGGGATAAAAGGAACCTGTTTCACTTTTGCTCTCCCAGATAGATTAAGATGCGACAACCATTCTTGTCCCTCCCTGGAGTTAAACACAGCGGACCCAGTTCAGCTCTGGAGCAACTCAACTCAACTCAACTGGAATGGATTTACAGCCCCGAGGTCGATCCTAGCCCAGTACAGCCATCACTCCCCCGAGCCTCCCCGGTATTTGTTGCCTCATCTTCAGATCCCAGCGAGGGGCAAGGAAAGGCCAAGAGGGAGGGAAGTGTGCGCACACTCGAAAGGACCCTGAACAGCAACCCCATCAGTAACCTGCATGCCACCACGTGCTGTGCTGCAGATTAGACCACAGATAAACCAACCAAACAACAATCCCAAACCCAGGAGCGACAAAATGTTTCCTTTGGCAAGACAGATACAAGGAAAAAAATTTATGAGCAAACATTTTCCTTCTAACACAGTCAAACCCCCTTCTCTGCCCCCAACATCCACCCACCCCCACCCGACCCTATAAAGTTGTAACCTATAAACAGGATCTCAAATACATACAGCATAATCATGTTTATCAATCATAATAAACCATCAGTTCAACTAAACTCTACAGCTAGAATTATCTCCACTATTTATAAAGTTTGCTTTTCTCTTCTGATTTTTTCAGTTTAAAACCAGTTCTGCGACAATGCTAAGCTATGCTGAGGTATTTTATGAAGGTGCCAGAAGCCAGCTGCTACCCACAAGTATTGTTCTCAGAGCTGTATGGTGCTACCTTTCGCTGAGGGAAGACGGGGAAGGAGCAAGGATGGGGAGAGGCAGAGGGACAGAGACAGGGAGGGACAAAGGGGGCCCAGAGTATTCCAGTTATGGACGGTTCTTAGCAGGGCATCACTGATGGAAGTTAAAGCAGCCCTGAGACAAAGCTCAGTAGCTGCTTCACGTTTAGGAATTTGGTCAGAAAAGACGCACCCAATACATGCTGACCTTGTGTGTCTACTTGAGTAAAAGATGTCTCTTCTCTTTTCCCACAGTTAAACTATTTCAGTAATTTCAGTGCAATCTCCCTAACGCCCTCCTAACAGCATCCCATGGGGGTAAAAATTCAGAGCATGTCCCCACTAGGAGTATCCTGGGAAAAATGGCAGACAGACCAAATGAAGATAGGTAAGTCGAAAAAATAAATTTTTTTTTGCATGCACTACTGTGTCCATGTGTGAAGATACACAGATAGAGGAATTGCTTTTCATTGTTCCAAAAGCACTGAAACTACTTGCACTGACACAGAGAGAACCAGGTACCACTCACATCGTGGAGACAAAGATATGAGCATCTTAAGAAATTGTGAATTGTGAGCCAACAACATTTTGACAAAATCTCCTCTGTCAAACATCTTTAAAATATTTTAGGGGACTCCCTTCTGGAAAAAAGAGAGAAAATCACAAGCAGCAACAAGACTGAGAAGGGTAGAACTTGTGCAAGGTAGGTATCTTGAATTCTATATTGCTATAGTAATTTGGGAAGGAAAGGGCAGATGCACTGGTTGCAAAAATAGAAAGGGATTTGAGTTGGCTGTGTGAGAACTGACAACCATAAATGCAGTAGGGGACAGCAGGCCAGCTTATTCCTTTGGTAATACTCCACCCTAGGTAACATCCAACAGGGACACACAGGCCCTGCTGGGGGGTACAGGGTGTGGAGAAACAGCATTTAACCATTTCAGGCAGTACAGGAATAGGGAATAGTGACTCTTCATAAAGTTAATGTGGCAATAAAAATATCTACTTTTTAAACTTCCAGTTTAAAACCAAGTATCATTGAAAGTTTGGATCATACATTATTTTATCTGTCCTAAAACACTCTAATGACCATGAGAAGGTACGTGTCTCTTTAAGATAATTTTGTATCTTTATATATTCTTTATCTAAGAAAATATGAATTGATATTTAAGGTAAATTAGATGTTGCTTTGGTTTAGTATCTGTGGTATGGCTCCAGCTGTAATGGTTGTGCTGCTCCATTTGCAACAACAACAAAAAAGGAGGGAATTCCTGGTTTAAGGAATGCTGCTTTGCAGGAATGTGCACAGAGTTAAGGAATTAACCCTCCTGTGTCCTTCACTAACTCAACTGCAGAAATGTGTCAAAGCACCCAGCGAGAGGTTTACAAGAGGTGGAACTTAAACATTAGGTCACAGTTCCAAGAGATGTCTGTGTGCACATCCACACCACCTCACAGTGAATGATAAAAATATACTTAGACTAACATATCCAGTAGCTCAGAGATGACTGGTCCAGTCACCAGTGGTGTCCCTCAAGGGTCTGTGGTGGGGCCAGTTCTGTTCAATATTTGTACTGATGACATGGATGGGGGTATTGAGTCTTTCATTAGTGAATTTGTGGACAACACGAAGCTGGGAGTGTGTGTTGATCTGCTGGAAGGTAGGAGAGCTCTGCACAGAGACCTGGAACAGTTGGATGGATGGGCAGAGTCCAACAAGATGAAGTTTAACAAGTCCAAGTGCCAAGTCCTGCATTTTGGCCACAAAACCCCCTGCAGCATTCTATGCTGGGGAAGGTGTGGCTGGACAGTGCCCAGGCAGAAAGGGACCTGGGGGTGCTGGTGGGCAGCCAGCTGAAGATGAGCCAGCAGTGTGCTCTGGTGGCCAAGAAGGCCAAGGGCATCCTGGCCTGGATCAGGAATGGTGTGGCCAGCAGGAGCAGGGAGGTCATTCTGTCCCTGTGCTGGGCACTGGTGAGGCCCCACCTCGAGTGCTGTGTCCAGTTCTGGGCCCCTCAGTTCAGGAAGGACATTGAGACTCTTGAGAGAGTCCAGAGGAGGGCAATGAGGTTGGTGAGGGGCTGGGAGCACAAGCCCTGTGAGGAACCACTGAGGGAGCTGGGGGTGTTCAGCCTGGAGAAAAGGAGACTCAGAGGTGCCCTTGTCACTCTCTACAGCTCCCTGACAGGGGGCTGTGCTCAGGTGGGGGTTGGTCTCTGTCACCAGGCAGCACTGACAGAACCAGAGGACACAGTCTCAAGCTGTGCCAAGGGAAATACAGGTTGGATATTAGGAAGAAGTTTTTTATGGAAAGAGTGATAAAATACTGGGATTGTGTGCCTGGAGAGGTGGTGGAGTCACCATCCCTGGATGTGTTTAAAAAGAGACTGGATGTGGCATGATCTAGCTGAGGTGTTAGGGCACGGGTTGGACTCAATGATCTTGAAGGTCTCTTCCAACTTAGACATTCTGTGATTCTGTGACATAAATCCTCTATAGGAAATTTAAGCAGATGTAACTGTTGTGAGCAGCCACACCTGCGTGTACTTTCTTTGGGCTGTTAGTGACTGGAGAGTGGGTTCTGAAGAGACCAAGTGTGCTAAAGCAAAACAAGATTTTCTTAAGAACAGAAAAAAGTGTCATCACCAAGATACAAGACCAACTCCTGAACTATTCTGTAAATTACTTCTGACCTTCCAGGCACATCTGTGTTTGTGTCCCTGGAAATCTCTTGCTTTTTGAACTATCCCTGTCTGCAGAGTGAGTTTTTCACCTTCTCTTTTCTTGCCTGGGTACTGTGACATGCTTGCAACTATGAAAAGCAACCCTCTCACCTTTAAATACAGGGACATGGAACTCTGAAAAAGAGATGCTATTATCCTTTTCCAACACACCACCAAACTCCTTGTGATCATATTTACTGGGTCTGTACACAATTGTTATTGTTTCTTTCCAGACACACCAATTTCTGCTGCCAGCAAGATGATGATTTAAAAAAGAAACTTCTGCTAAATTGTGGTACATGATCTCACATTCTTTTCATTCTCTGAAGGAGCACATGTGCTTTAACTTGGCAGAGGTACACCCACTGCCAGTCTGATTTCTGTCTTTCACCTAAACACTGGAGGTAGCCATCATCCATGAGGAAAACCACTGATAGGGATGAAAAAGCTTCAGGAACAACAGTCAGCCAGTCACAGGGATGTTTTAAGGGACAATGAATCAGAGCACAGTGGCAATGGATGCCATGGGATATGTGCTGTTTGGGTATCATGTCAGCTTCTGCAAACAAAACCAAGCTTTTTTGGATATGTGGCTACTCTGAATTTCCAGTTTCTCTCAGAAAAAAAACTCGCTAAGAAATTCCCTGGAATCTGGGCCCCAGATAGGGTGATGGGGTAGAGAAGAGGAGGGTAAAGGGGTATAAGGTGCTCACACCAAAGCCATGTGACCAATGCAAAGGTAGTCAGGAAAAAAAGCAGATTTTTATAATAAATAAACCATCCAAGCTGCATTAGTGTTCCAGATATGTACTCAACAAGACCCTCTCCCAACCACAAACCAGCAAGAATGGGACATGAAAACTCATTCAGACAGCTAATGGCACAGTCTCTTGAAACTGTGGAGAGAGGATTTTCCACTGATTTAAGGCCCACCTTTCTTTGTGTTTCCTAGACATCTGCAAGGACCACGCCCCCCACCCCACCACAAAACCCTTGGGGAGGAAGGGATCCATCGGAGACAAGCCCGTGGTCTCCCCCCTCTAACAAAAAAAGCTTCCTGATAAACTGTACTTTTGCACAGGTGTGAAAGTAAGCAGGAACTTTCAGAGTCAGGAACAAATGCTACAGCTGCAGTTTTCCCCATCCTCTTACTTCACTCAAGACAAGTCCAAGGACTTGCATTCCTTTGGTAGAAACTATAGACCGTGCTGTGGTCTCCAGACCAGCACAGTGGGTACCAGCATCTTCTCTTCTACTTTTTCCCCTACCTCCCTGAAGCTCACCCAGCTGTATCTCTTGCTGCTCTGAAGCTTTTACTGTGGGCCATTGCCATTTTTGCAGTGTTATTCATAGCCCTAAAAGTCTCCTGCACAGCCTGAAGTCATAGAGACACATCAAAAATACTGAGATTCATCCATACTGGGGGGATAAAGGTGGGACCTCTTGGATTAACAATCCTCTGACATTGCCATTCTATTTACACATCAAATAAAAGAAAACAAATTAAAATCAAGTTAAGAGTCTGCCCCAAGGATAACACAAATTACCAACCAAAAAAAAAAAAGATTAAAAACAAGCAGCAACTTTTATATAAAATTAATAAAAACAAAAGACAAATGAAAAAGAAATTGTCAGTAGCATCTATCGCCTCTCTGCATCTGAACTGCACTTATACAAACTAGTCCATTAGTACAGCAGCTTGCTAGAAATTGACTTTGGTTCAAGCTTAGTTTTAAAAAAATAAAACATAAAAAAATCAAAAACACATAAGAAACGGTGGACGGACATTTGTTAGTTTCCCTGCTTGCAGTTCACTAGTTTTGAAGTTTTAGGGGTAATTGGTTTAAATATCAGTTAAACAGGAAGGTGGAGAGTTAGAGATGAACAGAGCAAAACCATGGTGGTGGGGGGAAAGATAAGGGGTTCTGCCACTGGAGTGCAAACACAAATCCCACATGCTCAGGCCACAAACCAAAGCATGGGTAGAGTTTAAAGTTGCTGCCTTCTGGATCTTGGATGAGAAGCTCCAGGATCCCCCTGAATCATCAACAAAATGAACATAGCTGCATCAGCTCATTATTTTTGGACACTCTGGTGACAAAAGAAAAGGGGGTGGGTGGGAAAGGGACTCTTCTAATACCCTCACTAGCTAAAAGTAATTCAGTTTTATACACATGGCAGAAACCTTTAAATCCATCAGGAATGGAAAGTTCAACGTGAACTGCATTGCAGTGATCCAGTCTTCTCTCTTTAAAAATCTTTCTTTTTTTGGTTCAGATACTAGATTGTATATTTAAGAATATACAGATCTAACTTCTGTAGAGTTCATTACTCTTTCCTCATCCACAAAAATATCCTTTGCTCCACGGATCGGAGTCAACCTTGAGTTCCAGTGCCAGGCCAGCCCCGGACGCCGGCCAGAGGCGCCGATTGCTGCCCTCACCCTGCGAGCAGAGACCACATGAGATCAGCCCGGGGTGTGCAAAGCCCCACATGGCTCTGTTGTGTTGGCATTAACGATTCTGTTCCCATATTCATGGCTTCTGTCTTTTGCAGCCAGAAGCACTTTTTTTTACTAGGAAGTTCTTCTAAATACAGTGTTGGAAGCATCAGAAAAGGAATATTGCTACGAACAGGGAGAATGTGACCTTCTGAAATCTGGTACCAACTCACCTAGAAGGTATCTAGGATTGTAAATGCTGCTTACATGCTGCCAATTAGCCTGGGTTAATGACGTTTTTTAAATATTTGTGTGTGCTCTTGCACAGCAAAATGAAATCATGGGAACAGAAGAGCCATCAGTGTTGTCACACAACCCACACTCGGGAGGTCACATCCCGCCTGCTCTCTAAAGTAAAAGGAACCAAGCACACGAAGCTAAGAGCAGAATTTGGCCATTTTGTCTAAATATTTGAGAGAAGGAAAAGAGCAGTTTGGAGCTAATTCCTACCTCTGCTTAAAAAGCAGAGACCAGCCTGGAAGTTTGCACACAATGATCTCTGCTGCTGCACTGAGCTTCCTGCACAAATGATGAACATAAATTCTTCTGACCCCTACAAGGAGGCATTAGACAAATTCAAGGATGAGGAAACTGTTCAGAACATTTCCAGAAGATTAGGACAGAAAGTCTATTTGTGCTCCATTCTTCCTCTCCACCCCCCCGCCCTCCCCCCATGGTGTGGGAGCTCGCTGAAAATAATCCAGGAGCAAAAGACAAACGNAATAATAGAGATACACCAGTAATACAGGCCTGCCTAAATTGTACCAGTTAAGAAAGGAACCCCCAACATGATTGATACGATTATAAACACCTTGTATGACATAATGGCCTGTACAACAGACCTATAAAATGATAATTAAAAAAGAAAGATATTTAGACCAAAAAAACCAAGAAATCCCCTTCCTATGTTTGAATTGATAACCCACCTTAACTTGTCATTGTGACTGCTGGAAATGATAAGTAGTCCTTTCACTTTTTTTGTGTTTTTGTGGTTTTTAGTTTTTTTGTGGTTTTTTTTTTTTTTTTTTTTTTTTTTCTTGTTTTCTTTTTNTTTTTTACATTTTTGGTTAGAAAGTTCTCCGATCCATGAAGCGATCCTGAAAAGACAGTGTTTATTATAAAATTAGGCAAATGTCTGTCCCAGCTTTAAATCCTTCCTGTTTTGCTTTTGTTTTTTGTGTTTTTTTTTTTCTTTTCCTGTTTTTTTTTTGGTTTTTTTTTTTTAAATATTTTTCCTTCTCTCTCTCACTCTCTCTCTCTCTCTTGTCCCCAGCAACACGGTGAGAGGATGCCCATGGCATTTTCAGTTCATCAACCGGGCTGGCAGCCGATCCCACCGCACAGTGACCCAGGCTGCTGGAGCAGAGCCCAGCCCGGCTCACTGTGCCTTGGAGGCAGTAGTGGTGGTGGACGTGGCCCCGCTGGCAGAGGCCACCGTGAGGAGAGAGTTCTGGATGGACTCGGCTGAGGTGGAGGTGGAGGTGGCGTGAAGGCTGGCGACTGGTCCAGAGGCCCCTGCGGAGGCTGCAGCTGCAGAGACCAAGCTAACTGGGTTGCTGGTGAGCAGAGAAAGGTTCTGAGGGTTCAGGAACAGAGGGGCAGTGACGATGTTAGGGGTACCTCCAGCATTGGCAAACACCAAGTTTCCAGTTGCATCCAGTGATGTTATTGGAAGAGAGCCACCGGATGCAAGAGCTAAAAAAAGGGAAAGTTGAGCAGGGAGGAGATAACATTAGCAGTAAGCAACGATGCAAAATGTGCCTAAAAGGAAGGGGTCTCTGCATTTGCCTTTCTCTGATATGTGTGCTCTCTAAATCACTGAGGGCAGCTGTCTCATCATAGGCTGGTGTCTTTTCAAAATAACAATCAGATACTAAAACACCTCTTTCGTTTGCTGCTAAACTAATTCCACTGTGCCTCTCTTCAGGTCTTTTAGCACAATACTAGTTCTATGTTTCCTGCCACAGAGAGCCTGCACATCCAGGCAACTTGCACTGGGAAGGGTTGAGATGAGGGTTCATGTGAAATGACAGCTATCACAAGATGGAGAAGGTCATGTAACCTTGAGTGTAACACTTTAAATGTTGACATATAACCAACCACTGTTACAACTTACTCTCATGGGTCTACAGCGTTCAGTCTGCCTTAGATTATGATCTCCTAAATTTATCTGTGACACTTTATGAAATGGTTCTTTCTTGCAACCTAGAAACAAGATTTGTTCAGCTAGTTTAGAGGATATTTGAACACACAGGCTACCTAGCTCTTTAGACACTTGTACCACAGAGTTTTTACAGGTGGCAAGCTATGAACTCGGAACAACTCTTGCTGAAGCCAATGGTGGCTGTGTGGTACTTGCGAAACAAATTAATATTTACTCTTATGGATGTGGATTTATGTAATTCAAATTCTACGTAGGGATTTCAGGAGATAGGATGTTTGACATATGACAGGAATTCAGGATCAAGACTTGCTCAGAACTGCCCTCCCAAGAGACCTCAGAATGGTGCAAGTCTGCTGAAGCAGACTATAGAAGAGCTATAAAAAGCAAATCTCTAAACTGCTAGAGATAGAGGCCAATGAAGCAAGGACAACAAAATAAATTGCAGATCATATTCAGTATCTTAAATGCCTCCTTTAAATCACTGTAAGACCAGAAACAGTTCTGATCCCCTATCTGAAGTTGTACCTGCTCTTATCTCTGTGATCCACAAAGTGTATTTGCACATTTAATTTTGTAAAACCTTTACTCCCACACAATTTATGCCCAGTGCTGAGGAGTCAGTGTTCTCTGGTAGACAGAAACAGAGTGCATAAACTGAAGCTGTGAGACAGAGATGCATCACAAGGAACACTACTGACCTTGAATAGTTGCCAGTGTACTGTTGCTCATCAGGGCCGGGCTGAGAGCACCACCTAATGTCCCTGGATTGAGACTGAGTAAGGCACCTCTGCAGCAAACAGAATCATGGAAGAAGTGGAAAAGAGAGAGTGTTATTTTTAAGAAAAGGTTGTTGCTGTTCAAAAGTACACCATCATATTTAAAATCGAAAAAAAAAAGGGGGTGGGAGGACAGGGAAGGAGGAAAGAGCAGAGATTAAGGGCTATTTTTGGATGACTTTACTTTTAACTCCATGAGTGGTCCACGACATGCCTGAAGTACGAGCACTGTAAATACATGACTTGCATGGATTGTTGGTGTAAAATATTCTTATAAAGTATTTTGGGAAAACTGTTAATTGTTAGAGAACTATCATCCTTTCCCAAATGCAGATAAGGAATATGTAAATCAAGAGGAATTAAAGAAACATCTGTCTGAGCAACATTTCTAAAACTACAACTTCAACAATACATCATCTTGCATCTTTGAGAACTTCTTGCTGATGATGGAAAAATGAATAGAGAGGTGTGAAGTGAGTCTAGGCTATCTCTCCATTTTACAATTAATAGGACAGATTCTACAATCTAGTGGTAAGTTGCAGTTTTTAAGTCAAGCTCTGCAGTGGGATGAATGATTTATCAAACAACATCACTGCAACACAGCTTTTTCACCTTTAAAATGAACACAGTATTTGTGTACTGTGATGGGAATGGTCAATTGCCAGCTATGAGTAAACCTTCAGAATCTGAGATAAACGACAGCGATACATAAAAGCAATTTATCCCAAGAATTCTCCTTCACTCCTCTGTCACCTCACCCAAAAGGGTGTGCAAAATAGATCCTTACCCAGCTGCAAACTGCGAGGATGCCATCAAGCCTGGGTTTAGTCCTGCTGCAGCAGCCATGGCAGCAAGGCTTGCATTTGCAGGCAACTGTGCAGCTCCTTGTAACGCGGCCGCTGCCGCCGTTTGCAACCCTGATGCCGTTACCATCACCTGGCTGGTCCCGAGAGGGGAGGACAAGGGAGTGGAGGTTGTCTGTGTTGTGCTGGTCTCACTGGCACTGGATGCCTCTGAAGTGGAGGCTGAGGCAGAAGGGGAAGGACTCAGGGAGGGTGATGTCACTGCTGAAGAAGCTGGAGGTGCTGTTGAAATCACTGTTGCCGTGTTGTTGGAGGTGGTTTCTGTTGTGCCTGGAAGATTGGTTCTGGTCAGATCAGCACAAAACACGGATACCAGAGAACAGAAACCCCTGCCCACCTCATCTGAACTGCGTGTCCAGCTGAAAGGGGCACAAACACACACTTCTGTAGCACCAAGAAACACCAAGAGTTCAAATGAAAAAATGAAATTACACTTCCCAGTCATTTGGGAAGCTGAGGAGCTTCAGAAGCCAGCAATGAAATACAGTATATTTTGTTTCAGTACCACCTGTGATTTCATCCCTGGAAAAGTCAACTCAGTGGTCACAAAAACAGAAGCTTCCTGGGGCAGCAACAAGGAACAATAACAAGAATGTCCTGGGATACCAGTGACCAATAGTGAATGACTCTTTTAAGAATTCCAAAGGGACAAACGGTAGGGGTTGATGTGGTGGCAGCAGGGATCAGCCCTTACCTGTGACTGACAGACTGGTGACAGCAGGACTGGCCAGAGGGAGCACGGGGTTGACAGTCAGGGTTGTAGCTGCACTGCTAGTCACAAGGCTTGGCGTGGTTGCCACCTGGAGGTCAAAAACGAATAAAACTGCTCAGCTGCTCAGAGTTACACACTAGACCTGGATTTTTTTTTTCCCCATGCTCAGCTGAGGAAGTTACCAGGGAAAATACTGCATATAAATTACTTTTTTTTTATAATTCGGTTACTTTATCTGTTCAGAAACAACCACAGCACCTTCTCTAATTACCAGCAATATCTTTATACCTAATAATTCAGTGTTTGAAAGTAGATATATCCATACCCATAGTCTCAATAGCCTTCTCTCTCTCTCTGTGACCCCCCAAAGAGAGCCCTTAGTTTTGTTGTAACTCTTATAGAAAGATTTACAAAATACATTATTTCTACGCGTTTTGGGGTTTTTTTTTTTTTTAAACACCTTTTCAGCTCCAAATTTTTGTCTCTTTCTCTGACAAAATGATGTAAATGCCCCAGGATTAACAAACATATTTAGGGGAATGTGTTTATATAGAGAAGCAGAATAACATTTCACTTTTACTCAACCAAACTAAAAGCCTTACTCCCTTGTGCCAGAGGAAGGATCTCTGAATTTTAAAACATACAAATGGAGTTTTCACTTGTGGATGGATTATTACAAGAAAGCTACAATAAACTGAAGACATTACAGATAAACACCAAAGATTTAAGGCTGGAGAAACTAGCTTATGAGGAAAAATGAAATATAAGGGAAGGACTTTTTACGGACAAGAAATGGTGTCCAACAGTAATATTTGAAGGCTGTTATACATCAATGAGAGAAATGAATCCTTTAGAATTGCCCAAGAGAACATAGCCAAGGATATAGGCTAAAACATTCCTCCTTTCCACTCTCTTACCTTAAGTCTATTATCAGAGAAATATCTCTCATGCTACATATCCTCTTAGAGGGAGTCAAATGCTTCATGCATTTGAAACAAGACTGGGGCAACTGGGACAGATCTAAAAGCTTTCTGCCCATCTCAAATACTGTATGAAATTAAGAGGAGCTGGATACACAGTACACCTCCCACTAATGCAGCCCAGCCACCACATCTGTCATCTGTCCAGCAAGCAGTTAAGGCCAAGGTCACAATCCTTATTTCAGGGCAGAGAATGACCTGGAATTAATACAGCTCACCCTGTGGTTACAGTGAGTGACTCCAGCCAATGCAAAAGGAGGCTGCCCCCAAAAGGAGCCTTCCCCTCCAATCCTGCTGCAGAGCCCTCACCCTCGTGCAGCCAGGCTGCAAGTCACACTGGTTATCAAACCATACTGAAAATTCATCATTGTTCCTCACATGGCTAATTTGCAGTCAAACTACTAAACTAAGCCCAAGCATCCTACAGACACAATCTCCAGAGCTGACACAGGGAATCAACAAAGCACACAGTCAGTGAAGGCTGGGGGCAGCAGGGCTGGAATGTCCATCTGAGTAGCAGCACAGTCTTAAGAGAAGCTTAGAACAGTGAAAACACTAGTGAAACTTCTCTGATGAAAAGGAGACTGTGGTTAACAGCTCCATTTCTTACATACAACAGCAGATTATATCAATGGGAGAATTTCTGTAGGAAAGCTCCTTTAAGTTGCAGTCTGAGTGAACTTGCATATTTACTAAAACACACTATCATAAATCTCACTCTGTTCTGCTTTGGTAGCAAGGCAGGCAACCTTGCTTTGCAAATGGGCAAAAAAAAAGAAAAAAAAATAATAAAAGAGACTAAGTACATTTAACACAGCCCTTCCCCTGAAACAAAAGGTTGCATGCACACACCCTGAGACAAGGATGAGGGGAGAGAATAACACGCCACCAAAATTAATGGTTTAATGAAGTACTGGAAGATATTAGCTACTACGGTGATGAGGGTGGAATAAATACTACAAAAGGACAGCTACAGGCTACATAAATTCCACCACATTCCTATTAGCATAGCTACTATGAAATCTAATAGCTACTATTTCTATTTATGAAAACAGACCTCCATGGACATTGGTAGCAAAGGTGCTGAAGGAACCTTGATGCATGTGTTTTGTTACTCTTATTTTCATGAAGTTTGTGTTTACCTGAGGCAAATACAAGTGTGGGAAATTAATTACATGAGTATTAGCTAAACTATTCTTCTGTTCCATGTCTTTTATTTTCATATAACTCATTTCTGACTAGAAGTAACAACAATGGTATCACTGGATTTGTGTGACCTAAGTCTCCAAATGATACAGAATCACAGGATGGGTAAGATTGGAAGGGACCACAGTGGGTCCTTTGGTCCAGCCTCCCTGCAGGGTCAGTCCTAGAGCACACGGCACAGAAGTGAGTCCAGATGGTTCTTGAGTATCTCCAGTAAGGGACACTCCACAGCCTCTCTGGGCAATCTGTTTCAGTGCATGATACGTTTTACTGTGGCCCATTTACTGACCAGAGCAGCTAAAATAAGAGGGGAGTGGTAGAACTATTAAGCACTTTTCAAAAAACTACTATTATTTTGCAAAAAAAAAAAAAAATTGGGTGAAAGAAGGGAAGTTCAGATATAAACTGGAGGTATTATCTGAAATAAGTCCAAAGCAATAACCCCAAGCGCAAATTTGGTAGTCAGAATATTTGTTCATGAGCTGACTCATAAAACACCCTCACTGAAGGCTTGACTAGTGCCTGATTTGTAAGCATTATCTCTCTTAGACAATATCCAGGTGGAACACTCAAAATGCCAGTAAAATATAAATGTGAGAACAAGTCTGCTGTACGAAGAAGGTGCAGCTTCCAGAGTGAGCACAGCAGAACTACCTTTGCCAATGATCTTTGTCAACACAGCTTTTGACTCTTACCAGTGAGGTTGGACAAGGGAAAATTGCTTTGATGGGCGAGCTGCTGGTTCCACCACTGCTGGGTGGGTTGATCCTTTTCTCCTTCTGGCGCCGGTTACAGAACCAAACGCGGATCACCTCCTTCTCCATGTTTAGCTGGTCAGCTATCATGGCGATCTCATCCGAGGTAGGCTTTTGGTTCTGACAAAAGAAAATCGTATTGAAAAGTTCTGAAATTACCTCCTGAAGTTTTGCATCATAGCTTTTTCTTCAGCAGGCAGAAATCTGCATGAGTGATTTAAATTCAGAATCTGGTCAGTGGTACAGTAGAGACAAACCACAGCAGATGCTTCTGCCCTCTAGCTAAAAACCTCAAATTATGAGTGTTGCCCCATTTATCTATCCTCATGAAGGGTAGTGTTTAAACCTATGTCTGAGTATACTGGAATGCAAAACCACAAAGTCAGTGAACTGCAAGAATCAATGAGTTTTTCTGAGGGGGTTTGTGTCTGTTTTTAAAGCGAAGCAGATGTTGATGCGTGTTTCTTGGCACCGCTTTCATATTCCCGTTGTTTAGTACTAGCACTTTCCTAAATAGCACAGTAATGGGTTCACTCCATCAGATATAATTGTTAAGGAAAGTTTCTCCATTTTTTCATAGGCTGAGCACAGCACCAGGACCACTGACCTCCAGGAAACTCTTCTCTAAGGCCACACGTATGTTGGTCTCTATGCTGGTGCGTTTCTTCCTCCTACGGTTCAAGCCTTCGATCCCTTGCCCTGGAGAATTCAGGGCACTTGGGCTGGAGAGAGTTGAATCAGATGAGAGGTTTTCTGAAAAAGAGAAAAGTAAATCAAATCAGGAGATTTCATCTGAATGCAGTGCAGTCAAATCTAAGTGTTCTTCACCTGTGCGAGGTGTGTTAAGACCCGCTCTGTATCTATTCCAAATACATAGAGGTTTATGAAGATCACGTGCGTTAATCATTGTTTTTACAGATTACAAAATATACTTGAAACTAGAAAGCTACAAGTAAGCCCAAAGGGTGCCCTCTGCTCCTGCATGCTACCACAGTATCCCTTTTATAATACCTATACAGAGCTTGTCTCCCATATCTCATTCTACTCCACACTCACTCACTGCAAGGTCCTATTTAAAGGAAAAAGGAGCAACTGATATCCATGAGCCATAGCTGAAAGCCACAGGCATTTATGAAAAAAATCTGAGCAGCCTGAAATTTCTTTTACCTGCTCTACAAAACACTCGAGGAAGAGAAGTTCATAACCAGCTTCACAGTGTTCAGTCTCTTCTCTCTGGACATCTCAGCAGATACTCAGTGCTACCAACCACTCTACACAGCAAGCAGCTCCCCTCCTTAACTTCACCAGGGCTCTTAACCCCTAATCCTGTCTTTTTGGCTTCAGAGAGGTGCAAAAAGAGAACATTTAACCCCACTTGTCAGCAGGAAGAGCAATCTAACCAAAAGGCAAGTTTCAGCAAGGAATTTAAACAAAATGATTAATTATGGCAGGAGTTCCCTCACTGCACTGGGGTTTGTGGGTAATAAGCAAGTGTCAAAGTTCACAATGCCCACTATCACTCTGATAGACTCACATGGGCAACTATTTTATAGGTTTTTTTATAGTAATGTCACCTGTAAATGTGCTGAAACCCTTCCTCAGCCTCAAAACTCCACAGAATGAGCTGAGTTCTGTGGCAATAAATTCTGGAATCATCAGTATGCTTCTCCTGGCTACTTTTACCTAAAAGTAGTAGCCTCTAAAGTCACCTGAATCTTCCAAAGATTTTCATGAAACTGAGTCAGATCTAAAGACAATGGTTCCCCACTTGAGGGCTGTGAAGAACACTGGTACTGTTCACAGTCCTTAACTTTACAGAGACAAGTATTTCTTCAGGCTAGGAGGAAAAAAACCTCCTATGACACTCCTTGCAGCACTGGATTAATCCAATGTTGCTGGAGGGACCACTGTCCTGTGGACCAGGGCACTCAGTGTGGACATATTTATGTTTTCTATCACAGACCTAGAACACCTAATGATAACCCTTGTCATTACAATAGAATGACAATTCCTTTTCTCAATGCAGGACAAATTTTCAACACTGCATGAAAATACTTTCAAAATTTCAGAGAATGCTGCAGGTGCCAGCATAAAGCTCTCTCCATTTTGGTAAAAATAGGAAGGCACACACCATCCCTGCCATCTGTTTAACATGTCCATCAGTTTTATACTATGTTCAGTTGCTTACTTGAAAGAAAAAAGTGGTTGACAGCACTCTGAAACACTTTCCATCCTAACACCTAGCACCACCATACAAGCTCCTTTTGCTGGTGGGAGATTAAAAAACAAAACAAAAACCTACCAACATTGGCATAGTGAATAACTTATATCCCAGAAAAAAAATAATATGGGAAGGAAAAAGCAAAACCTAACCCACAAAAAACTCTTCCTACAGAGAGAAAGATTATTTATTTGGACCCTTGGAGAGAGATAAAAGGAATGCACACAGGGGTATGGAAAAAGATGGATGCAATAAGCTCTGCCTACTGAAACAACAAATCATGCAACTCTCTCTCTACTACACATCTGAAAAAGAAAGCTAGAAGAGGATTAGGAGTTATATGCATTAACATACATGAAGGAGGAAAACCATGACACATATTGTACCTCATCCCATGCAATTATTCAGCTGTCTACAGAACACATTTCTGAAAGTTCCTACTGGAACTATTTTAGATGTGTACAGGCACATGAAAAGGGAACTGTGGACTCTTATTTCTACACCCTCATTTGTCCCATGGGCAGCTACAAAGGCTGGTAGCTTCATAAAACCATAAGGGCACAAACGAAGCAGCTTTTCAGAATCCTACTGATTTTGGTAGGCTGGTGAAGAAATACACAGACTCATTCACCTGCATCATTGAGCCACTTTTCCAGAAGTGGCTTTAACTTGCACATGTTCTTAAAGCTGAGGTTCAAGGCTTCAAAGCGAGAGATGGTAGTTTGGCTGAAGTCATTTCCATAGAGTTTGCCCATAGCGAGCCCAACATCACCCTGGACAAAGAAAGAGAAAAAAGGGATTCACTGACATAGGCACTTCCAAAGCAAGGAATCCTGTCACATTCTGGTGTTCTCTCAGTGACTCCACTGCTTCGTGGGATTTCAGTTTCACAGAGGCTTTCTCAGCGCTACCAAGATTCATGCTAAAGCAATAATCATAAAGAAATGTCAAACCTCAGTCAGTTTAACTGTGTAACTCTTTCCAGGAAATCCCTGATGCTTTGTCTTCTTAGCATTATCACTGAGCAGCACATTCTACTGAATATTAACTCATTATTTTTTCTTAGTTCTTTAAAATAAGTAAATGCCAAGCTCTCTTTAGGAGCAGATTTAAGTTTTTCTGCATATTTGACACCAAAGAAGGAAAGTTCAAATAAGCAGAAATGCAATAAATTCATGTTTTCAAATTTGTAGAAAATACTCTAGAAAAGACATCTGCAAACATACATCACATTTAAATAGATGCAGAAACATTCTTATCTGAACTGTTAGTATCTTCTGAAGTTCAAACCAAATTTCTCCCCAACAGATACAAATTTCAAAGCAGACAAGAAGTTGAACCATTTCAAATAATGATTTACTGCAGTCTTGACTATCATTACCCATCTGCCAGAAAGCTATCCAGGAGATTTACAGGCAGACGATCATCTCTTTACATCTGTTATTGCTTTTTAAACACTCAGTTTTAGCCAGCTATCAGACATTCTGCTTATCCTAATATATATGTATATATTATATGGCTATACACTTGGAAAGTGGTGTTTAAAAAAAAAAAATCAATCCATTCTTGATTGTGGCCATTAAAAACACCATAATATTTTCATGCTTTTTTTTAAAGCTGGAAAATCCTGCCCTTTGGAAAAAAAAATGCACTTATATTCCAAGTACACTATTTGGTCTAAAGTAGCTTTATTTAGATTTTTAATTTTTAGCACAAAACAAAGTGTGAGAAGTCTGGAAGAAGAGGCTGAAAAGCTGGAGCACAGTTAGTGGAGTTTAATTGCGAATGGGTTAGTTGAATTGGGCGTAAAGCTCGCTTTTCTCTGAGGTCAGCTCCACAACCACAGCTGGGTATGAGTACACTGACAGCATGCAGAGTGGCCACACAAAAGCCAGGAAGAAAACAACCTTTGGGAAGCTCAGCAAATTGTGCAGGTTGAGCTAAGAAAACAATTTCCTTCCTAGAAGAGGACCAGAACAATTGGTTTGTGTGCCCTTCAATCAGAGGAAACACGTGGGAACTCATATTTATGCCTCTACTCTTATGCCAGGATTCTGTGCATTTTAAAACTCATAAATCATTCCAAGAGGAGTAACGTGGATGCTCTTCTGGGTTTATGAAGAAGAAAACCTGGCTATGTAAACCACTTTAGAGATAAGTTGATTTATGTCTTGGCAGGAAAGAGTTATGAAATTTGCTCCAGTCTCCCAACTAAATTTAATTCTGGATTTATGTTGTTCTTACAAACATTTGCCATCTGATTTAAAATGAATAGTTAACCATTTCTTTGTCAATGCCAAAAGGTGGCAGCATTTCAGCTGTAGGCAAAGGAATTTACATACTGGGATGAGAATTTTATATATTGGGTGGCCCATGGAGAGGATGGAGCAGAGTATAAAGGCACTTCGTATACACATCTGATCTACTCTGTAGGTTGAGTGAAGCTCTGGTAATGAACTGAAACTGATTATAAGGTGCATCATTGTTGTGTGTACTGGTCTGTTAAGAAGCTCAGATGGTCTAGCAGAGGCAATACCTTTCACAGAATAAAAATAACACTGTCTAAAACGTTCACTCACATTGCTTGAATCTGTACTGAGCAATTAGACCCAGGCCTGCAATGATGTTAAGGTGCAGTTTGCTCATTGTGTCCCTGTATGTCAACCATGGAGGTATTTTTAAGGAAAACAAACAAAAGGATTTAAATGCATCATACCCACATTTCAGGGTGGGAGAAGGGACAGAACTGCTGAAATTCAGAACCTGTTTTATTGTTCACACAACAGAATGCAGTAAGTGATTAGTTTGCAATGCAAACTAAATCTTGCAATTATTTTTGAAAGGCAGGGGTGGCGTGAGTCTGAAAAAGCTTACAGTACTGCTGGAAATAAATTTCTTTTATCCTCTGAAAGGCAGTCTATTTATCCAACTAAAGGAAACCAAAGTAATCAGGGTCTCTAATTATAATCCAATTATGCAATTAGGTTGAAGTTATTAGAACAGCCTAATTACACACATACAAACTCAAGAGTAGGATAGGAATGACCAAATGTAATTTAATCACATTTTCAAGATTCCCCTTTTTTAATCTGAAAAGCAAATACTGAAATGTAAGCCTGAGCAGTTGTGTTCATTTTTCCTCACCATGAAAATTCATAACAGGGTCAATAAAGAAAGGTTAACACATAACTTAAAAAGTCTAGTTGAGCCTTTATAATCATCTCACAGCAGGGCAGATTAAACATAATAATGAGAGATCTACACAAACCTCCTCTGTCAGGCTATAGGGAAGCTATTGTATTTTACCCTATTCTGTGCTGCTCTATTTGAGCTTTTGTGTGTGTCCATCACTTTTATTTCTGTGCCTCCCTCTAGTGGAAAGAAGAGAGGGAAGGAGGCACACATGCCAGCAAAATGCACTTCATTTGACTAAGAACATTCTGTTCTTGACTTACAATTAAGAGCTGCCAGGAACTTTCATTATGAACTTTGATTTTTCAATTTAGGACTTTGCCAGAAAAATAAATCTGACTTCAGCACATACTTTCAGCTAGAGCAGATCTACTTATTCTATTCCATCATATATGTTGGACTGACTGCTCTGAGCTCAGACTTTTAAATACTTTGATTTTTGCATGCTCTTTCTTCTAGTAAAAGCATGCTTATGCTTAACCACAGGCTCCTGCCAAAATTAACTGTTTACATGGAGAGATATTTTAATTTTGAAGGGGAAAAAATTAATTTTGATATTAGTAAGAAAGGACTCTTGGAACCAAGTTCCTTTCAACAGAATAATGGAACACATAAATGCACTTTGTACTTTTAATTGTAGTCTTCATTCAACCACTTTCACTATGTTCAAGATTACTTTTCTTCTGCTCTATGGGTATTTCTGAGCTTTTAAACAAACCAAAACAAACCACAACTCCAGTTCACCCTTGTAAGGAGAAAACTTCAAAGGTGACAGTCCATTCAGGTTTTGTTTAGGAACCTTAGCAAAAGCATTAAATACAGAAATCATTGATGTTTAATAGGAAAATACAATTGAGAGATAAAAACCCTTTGACATCCAAAGCAACTGCACAGATGTGATACACTTTTTAAACACAGAGAGCAGTTAATTGTACTGTATGATTTTTGGAACTTTGTACTTCTGAAGGCAGCTTTAAAGTGCTTTGTCCCATTCATGTCACATCCCATAGAATGAATAGTGCACATGCAATGACATCTGGAGCTGGTAAATGCACGTTTTCCCCTGCTGGGAAAATGGCTATGCTTTAAAACCAACAGGGAAGTAAGATGGATGTATGGCTTTTTCTGTTATTTCTTAGAAATCCCCCACATAAAGGCCAGAGCATAACCCTATTTAAGCAGGTTCTCCTAGGAAATGATGGAATTGTAGTCTCCCTCCAGACTTGAAAGATGAGACCTCAGGTTCCACACTGGCAGGCACTAAGGTACGCAGTCTCACCTGAGTGAATCCAAGTTTGATCCTTCTTTGTTTGAAAGTCTTGGCAAACTGCTCAAGCTCCTCAAGGTCACTGGGCTCCTCCAAGCTGGGAGTGTCGATTCGCTTTGGTGTTGACTGGCTCTGTGGAAGTGACTGAACGGGGGTCACTGCTACTGTGCGTGTTGGGGTTGCTGGCTATTGAGACAGCAAGGAAAAGATGAAGATCAGACTTCAGAGGATAATCAACAGAAATTAAATTCCAAAAAGCTATGAGATGTTCTTGTGAGAAAGGTCAGTGAATCGGACATTTTCTGCAATCTAGAAGGTCCTCCAATTTATTTATGTTCCTCTCCAGAACATGCAATGACAATCCAGAAAACTGTAATAGCATGACAGGCTTTTAAAGGCTCTGTCATAACCAATTAAAGAAAAGTAAGAGATGTTCAATGGTAACCAACAACTTTCACTTGCTGCAGAAGCTGCTCAAACAAATGCTGAATACGCTCTACTTGATATACTTCTATCACTTACAGACATCTTGGCATTCATCCCTTTTAAAAAATTTAAAAATTGAATCTACCGGTCTTGTGAAGTGGCAGATTGTTATCAGCCAAAAGATTCAAGTCTCCTATTTAATCCTGGAAGAGTGAGCACATACAGATGCAGCAAACATGGCAGGTTTCCTCCAATGCCATCTCTTGTGACTGACTCAACTCTTCAGGAAGAAAAAACTAGATTTACCTCTAACCCTCTTGTTGATAGTTGCAACAATAAGAATGAACATAATGGTGATACAAGAAATTAAGCAAAGGCAATCTGCAGAAAAGAATTCATTTTAGCTCACACTTTTCTTCTATATAAAGGATAATCTCCCATGAAGTCCATAGAAGGTTTAGTATTCCTGAACATTGGCATATTAGAGCATTTTTCTATGGAACAACAATAAATATCTGAAAAAAAATGAGCATCTAGGAAAACATTCACAGATGAACAAAATATTTTTAGAACTGTTATTTCACAGTTCAGGCTTTATGTGCAACAAGAGAACTGGAAACATGTTTTGAGTGCATAGCTCTACCTCTTGCATGCCATGATGAGCTGAGATGCAGAGACAAATAATTTACTCCAGTTAAATTCTAGTCAGTTTAGCTGTGGCTCTTCAGTAAAGGTGATTTCATGCATCTCTGTCCTATGCCCAGTTCTGAAACTCTGGACTCTTTCAGGGCAAATAAGAACACCCTCAAGTCCAGGCAGCACTACAGTATTATGCAAAGTCTATGCAAAGGTTCAGAAAAAGCTCTTCTAAAAGAAATGGCCTACATATAGCTCAGTCTTTACATAACTACTTATGTTGTTTTCCTCCTGGGTTAGTGCAGTGTTTTGCAGTGCACAGCAGATGGTAGAGGGAGGTCAAGATCCATAATTCCATTACTTGAGAAATAATGTAATCATATCCGATCTTTCTAGGATTGCAGATACATGCGTCACACTTGGAGGTTTTTAATATTTTTTAATTTACATTAATCATAGTGGGTAATTACTGCAGTATGTCTTCAGTGATTTCACCCACTTTACATAATTTATTATTTCTTAGTAGTTTTAATATTTTTTTTTAAATCCAAGAATTCTTTTTAGTGGGGAATCATGCTGCTAGCTGAGGTATGAACTAGAGGTGAGACAAATTCCATTTTCCACATGGTGTATGAAAAATACTAGAGGTGGTATAATAGAAAATGTAGTTTTCTAAGACTCTGATAGACTCAGACACCTTATAGCAGACTAAAAAAATTCTTATATGTAACTGAGGTGGCAGGAAGATACTGTGTGATATTACATGGTATTTGAGAAACAGCATGCAGCCATGAAACTAAACTGCACAGTAAAACCCAGAGCCAAGCACAACTAAATTTACAGGCACATGTAACCTTAAAATTGCTTTTCTTACAGTTTGAAAGCTTCATTTCAGAGCTCTAATATTTTAATAAACACCTATCAGCATATTCAAATATTTCATTTCTAACAATCTCTTCACTTTCACAGATGGTAGCTGGCAAGACTGGCAATGACTTAGCAGTGATCGCAAAATAACTACAGTAAAATAAAGATAGATTACCACTACAATCTACAGAAACATGCTTCTCAGTAATCCCCTTACAGAGCTTTTTAGGTAGCTCACACCTTGCTCCTCTGAATTTCCAAGAAAACCTCACAGGAAATCAAATAATGCTCTAGTGCCATTAACTCAAGGTATCAATCATGAAAATTTCCAGCTAAAAACCCACTTTAGAATGTTAAAGCCTGGAAAGAGGCACATTGGGGTGGGGGCTACAAACCTGAACTATCTAGAAAGACAAACTCACTACCACAGCTACAGCATCTATTCAGGTAACTAACACAAAGGCTCCGTGCATTGCCATAGTTTAAATCCCCTCAAAACAAAACATGAAGTGCAGGAATAAGCCTGACCTGCGAGGCAAGGGTGATGCTTGGCTGAGACTGCAGGAGGTTGGCTTGGCTTTGCTGAGGTAGTTGCGTTAAGAGATTCTGCGCTTGCAGGAGACCTGGAGAGAGAAAGGCGCGTGTTTGGTTTGTCACTTAAAAAGACTAAAACGTGAAATGAGGTAAAACAAGGCTCTTGCCAACTGATGGAAAATTACCAAAAAAAAAATTCAGATGCGAGTTTTCATTTCATCCCTGCATAGACATCTTCAGACTTTGGAGTTTTCAGCCCAAAATCCCCTTGCATTTTCCTGAAGTGTAGGTGGTGACGGAAGGGTAAGAGGGGTAAGTGTGTCTAAGTCTCCTCTGCAGAAAGAGTTGGTAATGATCTAGGCCATCCCAGTTCTGTGTGCAGGAATCATTTACTGCCCCTTTCAGCATGCAGATTTTGGATACACCTCTTCTGGTAACCAACAGCAGACCAAGAATTGCAGAGCCATATAAAAATACTGAGCACTGATGAGATCAAATTCAACAGCTGAATACTAATCAAACCTACAAATATGCCTTCTTGATCACCCTCCTTCCTCTCCAAACCACCCTATGCCAGTTTCCAAGAAGGCAACTTTCTGGCAGACATAAGCAGACTGCACCAGAAGACACAATAAACCTGGGTAACTCCCTCCAGAATTAGAAATCTTTTGGAAAAGTAATTGGAATTAAAGTTTAGGTGAGATAATGAACACTGCTCGATTTTAACAAATAGAATAAACACCACACTGAATATAGGAAAACCCTGCTACTATGAAAAGGTGACAATATCAAAGAACAGTTGCAACTGATAGAACCATTATGTATAATATGCTGTCAATCTGTGAATAAATTCTCTTTGTCCACTATTTGTACGGTTTATTAAATCTCTGAAGAAATTGAGATATATACTTGCATCTAAACACGGAAAGAGGGATCACCATGATTAAGAAGGAGAAAACGTATCCTCAGTAAGAGATACAGAAGCTCAGAACTATTTTCTGACAGTGATACTCAATTTTGTTTAACAAAGAGCTGAATATGTATTTTAAACAGAATGTGTTGCTTTCAAAATGCTCAGGGCCTACAGAATACAGCCAGCTGCTTACGCAACATAATAGCACAGCACAGACAACGATGTAAATTTGCTTTGCACCACATAATCAATGTGTTCCAGCTGTGTTTTTGAAAAGCCACAGCGAGGGAACAGAGCTGCTCAAGGAACTTCCAAGACAGCCACCTACTACAGCTACCCACTGCTTTTTACAATGCAAATACTTGTTCACTTGAAAGATGATTTTAGCTGCCCAGATCTAAATATTAATTAGTGTAGCAATACAGCTAAGTGCAGAGTTTTTGACCTTTAGTCAGTGATAGTGAATTTTAAACTGACAGCTTGAAAGAGAAAGGGGCAAACCCATCACACTGTCACTACAGAGTGGCTGACCAACAACAAAACAAAAACCAGGCAGCTGACAGTGATGACATTTGAGTTTTAGTCCTCTAGTAACACCATCGATTACAAGTTACTGACTTGTCTTATGACTGCAATCAGAGTAATTAGGGCTGGCCTTTTGTGACTTTTTGTCCCCAGAGAAATCCCAGAGGATGTTTTTCTGGCATTAACAATTTTGCTAAAGAGCACAAGATGACTACACTCTTCCTAATTTTATTCTCACTCACATGGTCTGAAGTAATTATCATGGAATTATCAGTATAAAACAATCTGAACACGTTTAATCTACTCTGTTTTTACATCATTTTATCCTACGTAAGAGGTGCTGGCACAAGGTGTCTCAGGCAGAAACTGGAGACAGAACAAGTCAGTTCAACCTGCAGCTGACTGAAGCAATGATCAGGGGATGGGGAAAGCAGCTGGACTGTTTTGGCAACATGATTCTCTCACTGATCACAGCCTTTTCAGGCAGTTGCCATGCACACACCTTGGGCACTCCTCGGCTCTCACAGGTGGGCAGCTGCAGTTGTGCTCTTTTCAGACACGACTTGTACCAGTCTAAGCTTCTCCTTCATTTCTTCTTTGAGAAGAAACCACTGAGGTCCAAAATAACTTCAGTGACTTAACTTACAGAGCACATAGCACTGCCTTTTCTAAGTAAACCCACACCTTTTAGGCACCTGCTGAGATACAGGCATTTCAAACACTGCTGTTTCCTTAGAGACTCATACTGGCACCAGTACTGCTTAACATCTTTAGTACCAAGAAGGCTGATGGGACAAAATACATTCTCAGCAAGTCTGTGGACAATACCAAAGATGGGGAAGTGGTCAACAGGCCAGAAGCCAGGGTCTAGACTGGCTGGACAAGTGAAACCTCATGAAGAATGAGGAAGAAAAATGCAGGTTCTGCATAGGGGCTGGAATAACCCTGTGTAGCAATACAGGGTGGGCACTGGCTGGCTGGAAAGCAGTCCCACAGGAAAAGGCCTGGGGGTCCTAGAGGACAATCTGAGCATGAGCTGTCAGTGTGCCCTTTCAAAAGACAGCCAACCACATCCTGGGCTGTACTCACAGGAGTGCAGCCAGCAGCTCAAGGGTTGTGTTTCGCCCCCTTCATTTGGCACCTGTGATACCACAGCTGGAGTCCTGCTGTCAGCCTTGGGTTTCCCAGTCCAAGGCACAAGGACATCCTGGATTTTGTACATCCAAGGCCCACCAGGGTGGCTAACAGGCTGGAACAGGTAAGTGAGCTGGTTTGTTCAGCCTGATGAGAAGGCTAAGGTGAGATCCTACTGCTTTCTTCAAAGACAGAAACGGACTCTTCTCGAAGGGTACACTGTAATGAGATGCACTGGATATTGGAACACGGAGAACTCCAACTAGATACAGGAAAACAATTTTAAAATTTTTTTTTCACCATGATATCAGTCAACTATTGGGGCAGGTACTTGAAAATGTTGTAGAAACTCCATCCTCGACACGTTCAACTCAACAGGCTGAGGGGCTGAACACCTGCTGTAATTCGAGTTGCTTTGAATAATACTACCTGGTCTCTAGAGGTCCCTTCCAACCCACAGGATTTTCTGGAACCTATAAAAGCTGCTATTGTACTTGCATACTTTGCAGAGGTCATATTCCTAACCCTCTGCCCTGGGTTTTAAGAGCCCAGTGGTATTATTGCATTAAATATGGCACACAGATCATCTATGTGGCACTCTAAAAGTATGACTGCATGGAGGCAGATAAGGATCTATGCAAAAGTATGATCGTTTAGAGGCACTTAGTTTTTTTTAATTGTTAAAGTAAATATATCTATCGTCATTCAGGATTTTTTCCTGTAATGTCTAAGAGTAGCATGAATAAAGGTCCAAGCCAAAAACTCTTCCTGCCAGCCAAGAGTCCCCAAGGACTGATATCTGGGGTTCAGTTCTATCTAAAATTAAACAAAAGAGAAAACATACATTCAAGCACAGGCTTTTTCAGCATAATTTTTAAAAAGTTGGCCCAGAAGCATAATACATAATTCATCCCAAACTGATCTCCCAAAAGAGTGAGTTTTTCATGTAAGAACTTGACTGCTTTATCTCTGCCAAAGCTGTTCATCCTCTCACTGGAAGCTAGCTTGCAAGACAAAGCCATTGCAATGGCTTTCACATGAGTGAGATCTCAAAGTCTGGATAACAGGTGTGAAAGAAGAAGACACAACTGGATTTGGCCTGCTATCATCATCCCAGGTAACTTAACAAAGAAAAGGAAACCATTAAGACAGTCTTAATAATAAATAGCAATAATTTGAGAATAGATAGAGTTAATTTCAGTATTGAAAACTTGTCTTCCACATTTGCCTTTCTGGATATTTTCTTTAGAAATACTATTTCTAAATCTTATTGTGATACAGTCGTTTCTTAGATCTTAGCAACTCCTGTTTACAGGATTAATTTATATTAAATGCATTTCCCCTCCATTTAGATTTTTTACCGATAGGATTTTTATTAGCAATATCTCATGAGTAAAAAGGTGAACAGTCAGCCAATGAGGGTAGTATTTTTAAGAAGCAGCTCTAATTGTAGTAAAGGATGTTAAATTGATTATTCTAGAGACAGCTCTATTAGATACAAGAAGAGATACAAGAGATATAAAGACACTACAAGGTGCTACATTCCTGCTGGTGACTTTAACAATAATATGAACAACAGCTGCTCTGAATAAAAAAACGTTCCAAATTTCTATTTCCATGCAATCTTCTGCGTATCTGCTGAGGCTTGAAACAATTCCTTCAGTTATGATGTTATCAGTTACCAGCCATGAAAAATGCAAACTTTAAAATTTGTTTCATATGAGACCTTAAATAGCCAGAAATTGTGTGGAAAAGGTAGGTGACTACATTAGACATATGGCAGTGGATTTATGGGGAAAATTTCCCATCTATTGCTGGGAGCTATAATGTGCATGTTGAGGAAAGATAGTAGAATAACATTCAGATTGTTGATTAATATTTCAGGTATTGAATTCCGTAAATTTTTTCAAAAGTCGGATCTCAGGTCATAAAGTTCGACCCCTTCAAGAGTCTAAATACAATTGCTGATGATTGCATTTCTCTGTATCCCTCTGACACTTCAAGTAAAACATTTTTCTTCACCAAATGTTTACACCTTTTACAGTCTTGTTTAGAGGCACTACTCTTCACTTATCTCTCTCAAAACTATTCTCGTTTAAAAACAGTGTTGCTCATTTACGTGACTACATGGCATATACAAAATATGTAGTGCAGTCTGTAAAGCAAGAAATTTCTTCCAGAATACATAATCTATACACAAATCTGAATTTTTATGTCTGTTATTAAATGTGTACATATATAAAGCTCCATGCAGTACCAATGAAGCATCAAAAAAAAAATATGAATGCCATTGGTTTTGAAGAAAACTCTAAGCTAGTTTCTTCAGAATATTTATTATTTTATGAAGTTGACTAATGGAGCAATAGGACAAGAACAACACGGGAAAGTCAGCTGCAACAGCAAATAAAATAAAAATACACACTTTCTCAATCTTTCTCATAAATAATAATATACTGTTTGAGATCTTCTAACAATAACCATGAAATACTGCAAAAAAACCATATCAAAAAGTGATATAAGGGGTATTATGACATACATGTTGCTTTATCATTGAGTGCTCATGAAGAAAATGAGATCTATTCAAGCATTTCAGTTTGGAAGGTTGTCACACACTAATGGCCTATGGTCAGAATTCAGCATATAAATCTTCCTATATTTTTGGGCTATTCAGTTGTCCAGGCTGCACATTACCAGTAAAACATGATGTCTCTACCTACATTGTGTCACTGATGACAGCAATATGCAGGTCTTAAATTGTATTGAAGAAATAATTTTGCAGAGATAGCCTCTGGAAAAGGTACTATGAAAATCTCATCTAGTACTTATTCTACTTTAAGAGATTTTAAACAAACAAGAAAGCCTTCCTTCCTTTCTGTAGTGCAAACAACTCATTTTGGGAGATGAATACAATTTGCTTCTCTTAGTTTTCCTTTTTTAAAAAGCATCTTCTGAGGTATTTTAGAAAACCAGGAGAATTTAGTTGAATAATGTAAGCAGACATCAATAGTAATGAGTTTTTCAAAACAATGCTTTTGTGCTTGCTGTTTTCTTAAAAGAAGTTACTAAAAAACCAAAAAACAAAACCAAAACAAGCAAAAACCAAACAAAAAACCCACAAACAAACACAAAGAAACCCCTGAAGCACTTATTTTAAAGAATTCTTGAACTAAATTTTAGTGATGTGATTTCTTCTAGCACAGTATGTTAAGTTTGTAAGTTCTGCTTCATTTTAAGAAAGCAGTACATCATGAAATGCTTCCATGAATAGCCTTTTAGCCATTTTCTACCAGTGTTGGTATAAAATCTCTCCTAAATCAAGTCCTATTAAAAGGAAGTTAATTTTGACTAACCCTTTATTCAAATGTGAGAGCATTCAGACAGTAAGAGCCCTTCAGCGTAATGGAAAGCCGGTTCCATCCAAGTCATAGTATGTAAGAAGGAATGATGCATGAAAAAATTGAAAGGAACGGAAGAAAATGAGGTGCAAAGAGCTGCTTTATAGGACAGCCAGGCTCTGCAGGACTCTTCAAGCATAACAGGATTTGCCTTCTGAGCAAGAATCTTTGGATTACCAGACCTGAACAACTGAGTAGAGTTCATGTAGAAGAGAAAGGGAGGAAAAAAGGCCATTGGAGTCTATCAGCATAAGAAGCCATGGCTAAATGCAGTTTTATTTGGCATCAACAAATGGGGTGCAATCAGCACCGTGATGCATTGCAGCCTGAACACATCAGTTCCCAGGACAAGGCTACTGTACAACATCTTAACTGCTCTGACACAGCACCACCTACCACTGCCTTGTTTGTCTTTGGCATGTAAGTCATACTCAGTGCACTGACAAAATATTATTATAAGTGCTGTTACACAAATCCAGCATTTCAGCTCTTTTCCCAAGGTGTTAATTATTATTTCAGTTTATGACAAAATTCATTGTACCCTCTTTAGGCTTAAGTACTTTTCCAGACTCCCACAAGGACTTTTGATATTGTAATCTTTTTCCAGTCTGTCCTGCTTTTGACTGAGATAAAGTTAATTTTCTTCTTAATAGCTGGTGCAGTGATTTGGATTTTGGATGAGAACTATCTTGATAACACACTGATGTTTTAGTTATTACCAAGCAGTATTGACAGAGTCAAGGACTTTTGAGCTTCTCACATAACCCACCAGCAAGCAGACTGGGAGGGACAAGAAGCTGGAGAGGGACAGAGCCAGGACCCAAACTGGCCAAAGGGATATTCCACACCATGTGGTCTCATACTTGGGATATAAACCTAGGGGGGAAAAGCTGGCTGGGAACCACTGCTTGGGAAATGGCTGGGCATTGGTATGCACCACTTGAGCTTCACTTTGTCCCCTGAAAAAATCTTTGTATGATTTGCTTTTCTGGCAAGGAGCACTTACCCTGCTGCCCCTGCGGCGTTTGTGAGATGATGAACTGTGCTGGCTGCAAGTTGGTTGTTGGATGCACCAACACAAACTGTTGCAGGTTGAGATTCTGCTGCTGAAGCTGCTGCAAGTGCTGCAAATCCTTAAGGAAATGGGAAGGGGGGAAAAAAAAAAGAGAGAAAACAAAAAAAGAAAAACAGAAGAAAAAATTAAAAGAAAAAGAAAAAGAAAAAAGAAAGAAAAAAAAAAAGAAAAAAGAAAAGAAAGAGCTGTGTGTTAGACATGTAAGTCAGCAATGATTCCCAGCGTAAGCTTTCCTATAGGCCAGTTACACTCAAACATTTAGAGATAAAAGTGGATGTCAAACACAGCAGAAGTCCTGCTACTGAATATCCTTTAGAATGGCAATTTGAGTTCCACTCTCGTTCATAAAACCAAGGTTATTTACTAAATAGCCCAGCAAAGTATATCCAGCACTGTTCTGCTTTAAAATAACAACAAAAGAAAACAAACAAACAATCTCCCTTCCCCCCAGATTCAGAAGTTTTCAAATACATTAGACTTATCAGCACACAGATCTTTCAAACTTACTTTTTGAGGATGGAACTCTGCTACAAATCAAGCATACTAGCTGGGAGCTATTTTTTTTTTGTAGCAACAGTGTGCAATTACCATGTGCATCAACAACAGGAAAGCAATATATTACAAATTCCTTGTCTGCACTCTGGTTCAGTTCAAATTTCAGAAGGTAGCTAACTCAATAAGTAAATATATTTTATTTGTTCTAAAACAAATTACAATAAGCTTAATAGATAAGACTATAATTAAAGGTTAAAAGGAGTAATTGAAAACACTGCATTATTGTAGAACCCTACTTTCATGTATTTAAACCATTCAGGACTATTAATTTTCTATAATTAAATGACTAGTCTCAGTGTAAAATGTTAATCTCTGAGAAACTGAATTTTCAAGAAAAATGCTTCAACTTGACATTTAGCTGGAGAATGAAAACATAGAGAACTGCTTAAAAATATTGTTCCCCCTAACTAGCCTTTTTCTTTTCATGCCCAAACAGGACAATAACAAGAGCAACTGAAATTTAAAAAACACACTTTGAAGTCAGCCAACATAACAGTGGTAATCCATGAAAACTATCTAAACACAGGTGTTGGAGTTTTCCATCTTTCTAGGAAAAATCTGTTTCAAAATACTCACCAAGCATGTGGATAAAAGCCTGAATGAAACACTTTCCATACTTGCAACCTCCCATTAAACAAACCAAACCAAGCAGACAAGAAGACTCTTCCCAAAGCTCTGTTTCAGGGAAGTTATTCAGGTCCATGTTTGCAGAGAAACCCTGTTCAGGTGCAGCAGTGCCAGAAACAGTGCCTGGCATGGCTGCCTGGAGCTGCTCATGTTCACACAGCCCCGAACACACTCGAATTCAAGCGAACCAGAGTAACAAAGTGCTGCTCCTTGGACTGATGCAGGTTACTGGGCACTCCCACAACCTGCTTTGCTAAAGGATGGGACAGGCCACTGACTGCCAGCAGTGGAGACAGAGATGAGAAGTCAAGACTGACTGACAAGGAGAACTTCTTTGTTACACAGTGCTGTTATCTGTGACCTTACATTATTTCAAATCTGTTAAAACTGGAACTTGAAAGTTGCAACAATCTCCTTCTGGAGATGAGGGGTGGACAATGTCAGAAAGGAAGATCAGGGAGGAGAAAAAACAGGGAGCCCACTGATTTATGAGACCATAGACAGGCATTATAAGAAAACGACTACTTGACCTGCATTACACAGACACTGGCCATCAATCACTTGGGCTACTTAGCCCTGTTAAGTCAAAAGCATGCAGTGTAATAATATGGTAGACAGACACCAGATGGATTGATCAAGCAATACTCTTTAAGAAATGGAAACTTCATTTTGTAAGAGATTGGTAAAATTTTAAGAAGTGCCAATGTGCAAAAAAGTGGTTTTAAAGTCATCCGTATTGTTTGCTATCAGAAAATTGCAGAAATAATGCAACTGTTTCTATTAAATCAAGGCAAATTTCCTTCCTGAAAGAGAAATAACTGCTCCAGTTTTATCCTGGAACTCCATGTTTCTTATGGCTTCATATCCTACTATCACATTGGTCAGAACTGCTACCAAAACCTCCTTACTTCTTGAACCCAACACGACATGGATTTCCACTCATTTATTCACTGATTTTCAATGCTCGGTTGGTTACCTCTGCACATCGTGCTGACCCTCCAGCTCAGAGGGGGCTCATACTGGAATGGATGTCAGGACTGGATGCAGAATTAAAAACAGAAATGGAAAGAGCTGGGCAAGCTGACTAAGGTTGTAAACACTGGGTGGAAGAAAAGGAAATAAAGAGAGGCTGCTAAATGAAAATAAAGGTAGATAAGAGAAAAAACCAGAAACACAAAAGGAAGATTCGGGAAGACACTGTAGATGAAAAAGTATCAATGGAAAAACAGATAGGTTAAGGACCTCTCCCACCAAAAGTAAACAAATGAAATCACCCCAGATGACCAAGTAGATCTGAGACGGTTTGAAGCACCCCCACAGGAGATGGAGTTACATACAAGAAAGAATACAAAGAAACAGTGGCAGTGTATCTGTAAGATCAAAGGAGGAGAGCTTTTTGTTTAAGACTATAGTATTCACAACACTGGCTACCCAGCTAAGACATGACAGCTCTTATCATCAGGCTCTTGCACTTTAATATGAGAAAACTGTTTTCAAATTGAGGCCTCAGGGATAACTGATATAAGCAATCTTATTCTGTGCATCTGCCTTGGTAAATGGTATGTTGGCTAAGTCTTGTTTAAATACAGAAATATAATTCTGCAACGCAAAATGAAAATGATACCTCCAAGGCTAATCACTCCTATATAGCCCTACCAGCCCATCATATGCATTTGAAATCCAACTTTATTTCTACCTTGGGAAAGTTTTATTATTTAGTTAATTATACCATTACAATAAATCTCCCAATAGCAACCACACGAAGAAACCTGACACTGTTTTCCTATACTGATCTTTTTTTCCTCAGTGTGAAAATCTTTACGCTAGCACAAGCACATAGAAAGAGATGGAAAGACTTTCAGGGAGACATGCATGTCTTTTGATGCTGCCTAACAATTTAAAGATCAAAACAATCTAAATCCTACCTAGGCAGAATAATCTGTCAAGTGCTATGTGTTGCTGGGAGGAAGACTTTTTGTTCAAAAAAAAAAAAAGAAAAAAAATTTTCTAAATTCAACACCATTATTTCCAATTACAGCTTCAGCACAAACTTAAGCATTTGTGTAGCTTTGAGATTTATATAAATCACATAAATACTGAGCATAGATCCTGAAAACAAGGAAGTTTATGAAGAACCCCAAAAGTTGATATATAACTGTTTAGTGTCAATCCAGCAGCAGCCCAGGAGCAGCACGAGCTCCTCACCAGGCTGCTGCAGCAAAAACCTTACATGAACTGCAGTGCACATTAAAGAAGTCATGCTTTTGCAATTAGTTAATTAAAATAAATATGGTAATCCCCCTGCTGCAGAGACCTGCCAGTTAATCAATTATTCAAAAATCATCAATTAAAACAAACATTCAGCTATTTGTATAATCAGCTATATGTTTACAATAGCAACACAAACAAAGCTGAGCATTGCTTACAAATCATTGCCAAGATGGATCAAAAAGCATGGTGCTATCTACCTATGAACCTAGATGGTAGATGTTTCCCATAAGTACCTCAAATTATATCCAACACCTGCACAATTTCTGCCCTACACTTTCATCATAAGGAGCAGCTAACAAGATTCAACCAAGCTCATTTATGTATCAAAATAACCTATCCTAAAAGACATTAATTGCAAAGTCAAACACTTCAGTAATTAGAAACATCAGAAAAACAAGTACAGCTTTAATTTGTTCTGCATGTGGCAACTACATGATCACATGCTATTTTTCAGAGAGCCTTCAGCTCACTCATGTGCACAAATCAGACAATGCTGCCTTCAGAAACTCTTATTCGACAGCACATGCCTGGTCTTTTCAACTCCCCTCAAACACTCCTCTGAAGATTTTCTAAATTCTGGAGAAAAAGTCAGTACAAAACTAGTAATTGTAAATGCTTCACACATTTTCAGAGCTTCCCACTGACGTGAGAGAGAAGGATTAGAAACATATCACACATGCATCACACTGGTATCCACTGCCTTGGTGGCCTATCCGACAAACCTAAGGCCAGACAGTTCAAGGTACAGAGTTTGTTAATATGAAATTTTAGTCCACCACACTTCAGTGAAGCAGACCTTGCTATCTTAAGCTGCACACCTGGAAGATGAGAGGCACACACCTGTGGATTGCTTACATATATGTTAAAAGACTCACATACCATCAAATGGGAACTCTGTGACAGGTGCATGGAAATATGTCAGAAGCTATAACCAACAGCTTCCTTAAAAAGGACATTTCTCTGGAAAATCTGTCTGGATTATTGCCTATGCACAGTCTTAACAAAATTAAGATATGATCTTGAGAATTACAAGTTCTCTTGAATGCTACATCCTTCAGTCATCTCCACATCACACCAGTGAAGTGGAATCCTTTGCTAAAAGAGGTGTTATTTGGTGACATGACTTCTCACAGTGCAACAAGAGCTTCAGTTGAAGGAATCTCATCAACACAGCAACATCAGCACCGGCCTTTTAGAAACAGGATGGCACCACTCTGGCCTCTCTAAGAACAGCCAGAGAGGTCAGAACTTCTAGATCAACACCACAAAAGTTTGTCACTTCAGCCAATGAAAACCTGATAGCACAGCCAGGCTGTTACTCAGCCACTGGACCAGCACAGTAAAGGACTGCACATTTCACCACTGGACTTCACAGACAACTGCAACATTTCCATTCTTGTCCTTAATCAGACCTCATGTTCACTTTTTAGACACTTCATCCCAGTTGAATGCAAGAGAAAATAGCCTGAACACGAAGCATCAGTCTTAAAGAACCTGCTCACTCTAAGAAGCAGCAGCTTTGAGGATTACATAGCTCATACTTTGCACAGCTAGACTAATCAAATTGATATTATGTATCAAGAACTTTAATCTACGGAAAGATGGACCTCAACATGAGCAAGACAATCACCTACTCATAGTACTCAAGATATCTAAGCTGCACATTTGATTACCCTTGTCCACAAGACTAAGGATTTTCCACACTACATACACTAAGCACAGAGTCAGTGGCACTGCAATCTCCACACTGAATTAAGCCAGTCCTGGGAGACCCAGGAGGTTCCTTACTGCTTCCAGTAAGCAGAACATCCACAGCAAGCAGTTCTTCAGAATTAACAGGTCTTTAGTACCAGACCATGACACTGGACAGATTCTAACACCAGACTCATTCTCCAGTTTTTCTCCAGACACACAGGAATGCCCATTCTTTGTCACTGAACTCTGAGCATTAAACACCAAGCCAAAATAGCACACAAACTGGTCAAGTCAAACTGCCATTTTCCAGCTCTATCATTTTGCTTCTAACAAGCACCATCTGGGTCTGACAAGCATCCTTTGTGATACACAGGCATCACTTCCCATCCATAAAGGTCTCAACAAGTGCAGTTTCTATGGGCATCTTTCCATACCCCTTTTTCTCCTTTCTCATGCTAACTACCAGGAGGAAAATTCAGAAAGCACAGCATCTACTCAGATTCTGGTACAAACTCAGAAGCCCAATGGAACTGAGAAGCAGCTGGCACACATTCCTTGCTAAGACTATCAAACTCCAACCTCACCATCCACAGATGGAAACACTAACGACAGTCGAGGACTCTAGAAACTCTCTGAGCGAGGAACAACAAACGTTATTCGAATGGTGCAATCAGTCAAACCTCTTTTGTCTTCCACCCTCTCAAGCCTCAAGGCTCACCTGTGCAATCTGTATTGGCTGAGATAGAGGGATCTGCGTCATCGGCGTCGCAGCAGAGGCCGAGATGGTGGCACCAGCAGCGCTGTGCTGCTGACTGGCTGAGTGCTGCACTGCAGCCGCCAGCAACTGGGCCTGCGCCTGTTGGAGCAGTAACTGTTGCTGGGCTGGCGTCAACGTGAGCTATAAACAATTAGAAAACACAGCCATTAATAATGGGAAGAGCCACTTCAGCTACAAAGTCATTAGATAGCTCGGTACTAGTTAGGTTAACCAGGCAATCCTAGGGCTATTCCATTAACTGGCCAAGGGCTCTGGCCTTGAGGAGGGACAGCTGGCTACTCAACACAGTGTGGGAAGGGACCAACCTACCACAGGCCTGACACAAACCAAACTGCACCACTGCCAACATATGCGCTCACTGGACCCTACAGAACCTAACTCTGCTCTTAAGTTTTCTTCACAACTCTACCAGGAGTTTCAGGGAAAAAGCAATTAAGTAGCAAGCAAAAGAAAAGAACCACTATTGCCAGGATTTGAAAGGAAATTTACACCCAGCAGAACAGCAAGTGATTAGCCAGATGAATGTGAAGCAGGAATGCTGGCTATGGCTACTGAACAAACTGATAACGCCCCAGCTGCTTCACATTAGCATGAATCCCTGCCATATTCCATCATTTCCATTATGCCCTAAGATATAAGTAAAGAACATGAGCTCCATTTGTTTCTCTCCAAGTCTCTCCATCTGCCTTTTTTTTTTTTTTTTTGCTTTAATAGAATAGAGTTGGCAACTTTACATCCCTTCCCTTTCCCAAACACGCATTATCTCTGTGGAACAGGTGGCAGCAGCCTCTCCTTTACATGTAAATGAATCTTGATGCCCATATTTACTACAACCCGTATCTGCCTAGGCCTGGAGTTTTGAATGTCTCACTACAGCAGACAATCATGAATTAAAACAAACTAGCATTTTTTGAGAATACAAAAAATAATAAAATGTGCCAGGTTTGAACAACACATCGAAACAGTCTCACTTTTAAAATTTTCAATGCTTAAATGAAAACTAAATAGGATGTTTACTTACACACTAACATAGGAGAAGACTTAACAGTTGAGACTGAGATTAAGAAGTCATTTCATGCAGGTGTAGGGATGAGCTAACGTAACACTTCAAATCATAAATATATTGTTGGAGCAACTGCCCTAAGCTTGTTAACACACAAACACTTATACTGCAAAGCTGATTATGTGGAAGCAAATTCTTTTAACCAGTCCATTCACAAAAGTTGTTCTTTTTTGAAATGACTGAAAGCCTTTACAACAATTCAGAAACACCAGAAAGTCTAAACGAACAATTAATCTATATTTACTCCCAAAGCTTTGCAGTTAAAAACCCCTCAAAATCGGTAGATGTAAACAAAAGGGTTGAACAGGCTAAAGGAAAGTACTAACGGAGCTACTGAAAAAGAAATGTGTTTGAGAAGAAGAAAAACCAACAATTCCCATAATTTTTGTTCTTCACCCAGCTATAAGATTCAGTCTTGTTCTCCCATGCCTCATTTTAATCTTGAAAAAAAATTAAAATTCCTCTTTATGACATCAGTGACTGTCTCATTTATAACTGTTGTAAAACAACAGGTTTTTATTTCACTGCAGAGTCTAAAAGGGATACTGAGAACAGAGAGATAGTATTCTTTGTTGTTGCTGCTTGGAAGCAAATCCTTTGTGACAAACCCCAAATATTACAGCCTGCTTATTTTTCTAGGAAAATATTTTCTGTTGCCACTCCCACTGAAGTTCCTCCCTGGGTTAAAGGAAGTTGCAGTGCCCCTCAGTGAGAGTTATGTGGGACTGCAGCATCCCTGGGTAACTCTTACCCCGGTGATCTGTCCTCCGGCCAGCATGAGCTGGGTCTGGGGTATGGCCGCCTGCACTGAAGGCTGCTGGGAAGGCTGGCTTGGCTGCTGAGAGTCCCCAGATTCTTCATTAGATTTAGACTAGTCAAAGAAAAAATACAACTCTTTATAGTGTAAAACAGATGTTAATGTATAATGCTGCTATCTTAACACTGCACAATAAAAATCTTTCATCTGCATACAAAAAGCCCTTGGGTTTATTTTAAGAGTGTGTTTAAGCAATGGCTCTGTGTGCCCACCATCTCAGCTACGATTGCTCAAACACATCTGTAGGTAATGCAGTTTAAACAAAACAAAGAGACTCTCTGGTCTCCTGTAACTCTCTGACATTATTTTCAGGTCTCATTTCATTTTACACCATGCAACTGAACCTGACCATAAAGAAAGAGAAGGTTGTTAAAATTATTCATTGCCTAAAATCCAGAACAATGGAACGAGGGAAAGGAGATTGTGTTTCCATTTTCTCTATCTCCATCCTGTACCTCTAAGTCATCATACTGTTGGCTTATATAGAACCTTTTTGAAAAATCCACACAGGTTTCTCTACCTACAGCAAAATATATAATATGCACAGTGCTTTTAAATACCAGAAGCATTTATTTAATTGGATACTGCTTTATTTTTAAAGAGTCAAGTTTATTTTGATTTATTTTTGTGGTTTGGCTGTTTGTTTTTTTAAACAGAAGAAATTGTGAAGACATGAGGGAGGAAATGCAAGTGCATGAAGAGGGGGAGAGAGTTTTATGATAATTAAAACTGGTTATGCAGAACATTACAATTCTGCATAGATTTGCATATTTTCCACCACCTGTTTTGGGGACTGCAGAGCAGGCTAATTAACATAAAGGCTCTGATTAATTCTGCCAGTCATTGAGCGATAATTACAGCGCAGGACTGTAAACATTCTGCACTGGAGATACAGCCTGTTTGCCAACATCTCTCTCAGGGATGGAAGTTTACCATGGCAACCAAGGCAATTTTCTGCCTCCTTCCTCTTAGAAAGGAAGGTCACTATACCTCCTCTTCTTTCCAAATTGTTATTATGTATAAGTGGGTCCACATTCTATTGCGTTTCATGTAATGCACTACCTACATTCTTTAATAACAAGCAATACTGAAACCAGTTTTCAATAAAACTGCATCCCTTGCCCCTTAATATAGTACAGAGAGGAAGTAGAATGTTAACAGATAAACTGAAGTGTTCAGCATCACAGAAAAGTTTGAAAGCTTTGTTGTCTCACGTACATCATTAAACAACAACTGCTCTGACTTGCTTTGAAATTGCTGTGTGTTATTTACACAAGCAGTCTAAACTAGCCACATTACATAGTTAACACTACACTGTATTCCTGTATTCAGTTACCAGAAGTAAGGACAAATTGCAAAGTAATACTTGCTATGTGTTCAAAGCAAGTTAGTAAACAAAAGAACATGAAATATTCCTGGAGTTTTGAGATTCTCATGATACCACACCTGACTGAAATTCAGCGTTAAGTTATGATCGCTCCATGTTTTAAACAACTGCAGAGCCTGAATGCTTACCAATCCTGAACCTGATTTACAGTTGTAAAAGTGTTATTCCTTCATACCTATCACTTGCAAAACCAGTCAGACTGAAAAAACAGTAGTATATCATAGGTTAAGAACTATCTCTACTGATGCTGTTTGGGATGAGCAGAAGGTAACTGTCTTTACCTGTACATTTAAGGACTGAGCAGCAGCCTGTAAACTTGTTCCAGCGAGCTGGACCTACAACAGTGCAAAAATGGAAATGAAATAATGTAGAATCCACAGAAAACTAATAATGTAAAAAAGAACAATCTCCCCCCCCACATCCCAACAAAAACTCCCCCAAGAACAATGCATGCCCCTCTAACACCTGAATCAGTGGGACAGGAGTTGTAGTCCAGGCTGAAGGAGATCTGTAAGACTCTTTCACGATGTTGTTTATCTACCTCTTACTGAAGGTATCCCTGCCTAAGGATCTAGATATTACCATGGATGGAGTTGAAACACAGCATATTGGGGTTGACAGGCCAACTAGTCCAATTCCTGTTTCCTGGAAAAATCCAGGCTTCAGGGCAGGGCATTAAGCTCTACTCATCACCATCCTACTCACATTTCAGAATGGGTCTTAGCCCAATACTGCACTCACCAGCTTTCTGATATGAGCAAGCATGTGCACAGCACAGAATCCAGAGCACAACCACTCTCCCTCAAATTAACCCATTCAAGTATTTGCAGCCCTCAGTCACTGAAAAGAAGATCTCAGCACAAGAGGACAGGACACACTTTACAAAGGCTGTATTGATTCAGGTATACTTAAAACTTGAATTCAATGTTTGTGATTAACAGAAGAAGGTCTTGTAGGTGAGCAGCAAGGAAAAATGGATGCTTCAGAAAGTGAGATTTTTGGAGAGCTTTTTTATCTCTAATAAGGATTTCCTCTGTACAAAAAATGCTGTATTTTCATTTACTAAAACCCATTTTAATCAGTCTCACCTTGTCTCTACCAGCACGCCTAGTTATAAAGAAGGAATGCTCTGTAATTAATTACCAACACTTTCAAAGGTCAGAGTAACAGCCTGTAGAGAATTCCATCTCTGGCCATGTTTGAAACCACTGCTCATTTGAAATCCAGGTGACATGTAAAGATACAATAAAGCACAGCAAAATGTAACACTCTTGCCTCTACATGGAATACCTCTGTATGGTCCCCACATAAAGAATCTACACATTTTCAAACACAGGAAAAATTGCAGTACATGAAATTAGTAACTGAATATTTTGAACAGGCAATCTTGGAAGAGTCACCTTGGAAATATTTCCTACTGCTTTAGATGAAGGCACTAGACATACTAAACATAATCTACATCTAAGCAAACACTCCCAGAAAAGCCCCTCCTCTTCAGAAGCAAAGCATCAGTTTGACACAGTTGATGTAGTATGTGCTTTTAACATGTATTAACAGCAGAGAATAAGCTAAATAGCACCACCCTGCCATCCAAATGATACACTCAAAATAATACTTTAAAATTACACAAACACCACATAAAAGGCTAAAAATGTATATTGCTCAGGTACAGCCAGCATATTCCTGAAAATCTCTCTGAATGCAATTTGGACATCCCTTTCATCACACAACCAACATTTCCAAATTAGAAATTAAACTGTACCTGGATGCTGCCTACAGCCTAGTATTTTGCATTAGTCTAGAGCAAAGCACTGTGTGTTAAGGTTGAATAACACCCCACTAACAGCAGCCTCACTGGCAGAGGACAGTTTGACAATAGATTCCCACACACCTGCAGGTGAATAAAAGAATACCTGAGATTTTCCTTTGAACCAGTTTCAAGAAATGAATCACACTTTATCAAACATGAAGTTATAAAGATCCTGACAACTGTTTAAATAAATACATTTCCAAAGCAGGATAAAGCACTGTGCTAAACCCAATTACTGTCCTGGGTCAATCTATATAACAAAATGAAGACTAAAACAAACACCCAGAATTCTGCAGAACAGCTGTATCTGTCTCCATGTTAAACACTCACTGGCAATCCATAAAAACTAGTCAGCTTCTCTCCACATAAAGGCAGCCTACAACAGCCTATTGGTTCAGCAAACTCAAACAGTGGCACTCCCTAGGTCCTATATAAACCAATCTGCTAGGAAAATTGCAATTATGTGACAAGACGTGTGGAATGTTCCATACAATAAAACGGCAGTTCAGAGCTCTTTTAAAAGAGGGCATAAAAGCTTCAGTACTTCAATTATACCACAATAACTGTGCAACCTCAGACCTCAAACATTCAAGGTCATCCAATTAGATACAGTATTTTAAAGTTTAAACTTGGTGCAGAGGAAGGGAAAGAAATTAGGACATTTGTTTTCATACATCAAGTGCGAACAGATAAAAAAACTACAAAAAAAATGCCCCTTATACTTCTCTTCACCTAGGGATGCCCCATTTTGCTTCAGCCTGCATCTGAAGTTCAGCTTTGATTCCCTAAACACAGCAGCAGCAGAACAGAGGGATAGTATTAGAAGTCTGAATATCATCTGACAAACAGGTCACTGAAATAACATTTTTGTAAAAAAAGAAAACCTCACAAAACATATATGCTTAGTAAGTACAATTCTTCCTATTCAATGTGTAAGAGCGAAGTGCTTTTAACTAGATAGCGACAGTTTTGGAACCTTAGTAGCCTTTGGGCCAATACAATCCTTTCCTAAAAAAAATCAAATTTTGTCTTGCCTTTCAACATGGTATCTCTATTAAGGTTAAAATAACAACAACAAAACAAACAAACAACCTACTCAAAAATGCACCACAACATTTATGCATTCTCAAGTCCTCAAAAACGTGATTTGTAGTTCTCCCAAAGAGATCTCATCCTATCTTGACATATTCTACAACCTAATGCAATGAAGTGAGTGCCACAATTAGGACTTTCCTCATCTTTTTCCCATGCACACTCTTTAACCAGGTGGTGTACCCAGATTTATGTTCTAATAAATGACTCCCCATCGATCACAGGAAGAGAGAACATGGAACACACCAGGGCAGCTGTGTTCACAGCTGGCTGAGTCTCCCCTGTTGGAAATGACTCTTCTCTTACCTGATGAAGGTGCCCAAAGAAGGCCTGGGCCTGGGCTGAAGAGATTGCTCCTCCGACAGGCACAGGCTGCTTTTGAAAGTCCAGGCCATTTGTTTGCGTGCCTGGTGAAAGAGAGATATTGAAAACTATTAATAACTACTTTTAGTAAGCAGAATAAGAATTAATACTCCAAGTTTCCTGCAATTCTCTCAACATTATGTAGTAAAAAAACCCTCTGAGAGCAACATGAATTGCATTTTTTTAGTGAAAGTGGGGTGGGAGGCAGAGTCGAGACTTCGGTAATAGAGAATTTGTCAGCTGAACAAATAAACATCGTATTTTCTTTAGATTCCATCATCTATTCTTTTAAGTACCTGAAGATAGTTAAAAGATGTGTAGATGGGGCACTTAGGGACATGGTTTAATGGTGGACTTGGCAGCACTAACAGTTGAGCTTGATGATCTTAAAAGTCTTTTCCAACCTAAATAATTGCATGACCTGTGCTTCTGTGTACTACTATCCCATCATTCTCTACATGGTTTGAGAACCAAATGGGTACTTGCTGCTATGATTAAACTGTGCTTCCATTCTCCAGGCACTCTCTATCCAGCAGCTGAAGATCGAGTTCAGAAAGTGCCAACAGCAAGATTCATCCAAAAGCCACCTTTCCTTAAAGACAGGTAAAATAATACTTGATGAAAACAGAAGTCCTATGTATACACAGCATTTATGGGCCACACTCTTTTCAGAAATGACACCCCTACTTTTCCATTAAAATTTTTCAGGTCTCGTTAGATAACTGCCTGGGCCTGCTTCTGCATTCACTAACTCTCATATAACTAAAACCTGGTTATTTTCCCACATTTTTGCAGTCTTTTCCTAAACAGCTCGGAAGACATGAAAACCCCCAAAATATCCCAAAATAATCTGGGTGTGAGACGAAAAACGAAAAGAAAAAAACAAGTGTTTTTCTGCTTTGTTACTACCCACAGTGGCTAATAACAGGAAGGGAGACTCTGAGTGTGTTGGGCTGCAGGGAACTTCTAGAACAGATGATGCAATCTTTAAAATCGCGTGACTGAAATGAAGCAAACCCAGCTTTAGACTTGCATGTTTACTCGTCATGACAATCTGATTTTGTTCAGTGCCTATGGGCAGGTGTGTATAGTAACCCCTACTTCCAAATTCCTTCCATCACCTACATTCTTTGCCATAAAAATCAAGGTTATCTACTGAGTAAGAGTCACAGTTTTTAACAACAGGTGCTTGCTATTCCCTGGAAACATCTGCAAAAGCAAGCAGGCATAAAATGGGATTAGTAAAATAGACTATGCAATATCTTACAGTGCTATTTTGACCTACAAACAGCTTACACAGGTAACACTTCCTAAGATTGAGCCACTGTCCAGTTAAATAAAGACAATATCAAGCTTTCTACCATCCATGTAAAGTGGCCCTTTGATGCATCTTTGGTGGGTGTTCTGTGGGGGAAGATTTGGTCAACTCCCAAGTTTCCCATTTTATGCTTTGGGCCAAGGTTTACAACCTTAAGAGACATATATGCAGCCAAAGATCCATAGACATTCTAAAAATATTCCAGTCTGGAATTACATGAAATTATTTTGCTTAATGAGTCTAAAATTCCAATTCAAAGTGAATGTAAAGACTCTCACTGGTTTGAATTGATCTCAAAGGAATGCAACTCAGTTGCCTTTCTCCAAAGAATGGTATATAAGAAGGTCTGCTGGAAAGAACCAGAAGAATCTCATCTATCTTCATTCTGCCAGTAAACTTCAGAGTTCTCTCCATGCAGAAATCCAAAGGGAATGGAAAAAGTGGTTGAATAAATATATAAAAGTAATTTGTAACAAATAGCTACCACAATTCAGAGGAAACAATCTACCACCTCCTCATTTAAGCAAGGGTTTTGAGTTAGTTTTCTATGGCCAGGGAGTGAAAAAAATAGAGATAAGAAAGCCTACTGTAGGGCAAATACTCCTCATTCCAACAGGAAACTTGTGAGGGTTAAAAAAAATTATCTGTTTCTGAGAGGACCAGCTGCGGGCCTCACCTTAGGTACATAGGTGAAGCTGTTCTAGTTAACTATCTTCCAAAAAGAGCCTCAAAAAATCATGATACCCTATTAAAAGAGCACTACTATGCACATGTGCAGAAGAAATACTCCAGTTAGCAGTGCTGCTGACTCCTAACACAGAAATCTGAAACAAGCCTCCTAAGAGATAGTTTAGAACAAAGAAAGCTCCAAGATGGAGCTTAAAACCTTAACAGGTCCCAACAAACAACTTAGACAGGCTCTGAGAGAAAACAATATTTTCTTTAAATTCAGCCTTGAAAGCCACCAACTCCCTCTCCCCAGGCCTCCCAAAACCAAAGTCAGAGCCAAAAAATCCACATCACACCTGTTCACACTCTGTTCTACTACTTGCATCTTAAACTTCCTTTGGTGTTTGGAAGCACAATGTCCCTTTCCCCTCTGGATGCAGCCTTAATTTTGGAAGGAATGCTACCGTGGCTGCCTGCATTTATCATAGGATGCCTATGTCTTTTAAATAACAGCAAGGAAAATGAAGTGAGCCCAGCATATGAGAGACCTTGCTTTTAAGGTGCTCAGAAGGATGTGACACCACTCCCATGGAATCCAAGAAATCTGATAAGGAGCTGGAAAATGGAGCTGTCAGAAGCAGAAGGTCAGCACACTATGAGGAGATGAAAGGACCAGAATAACACTTTTGCTCAAGGTAAGAGTTAAATACAAAACCCTGTGATGATTAACAGACATGGCAGATACAATTACAAGTATTGTGATTTTAACAATCCAGGGTATTTACTTATTTTTCATCTTCATCCTAACTTCCATAACTGCTAGAGCTTGCCAACACCATAAACGGCCCAAAAAGAGTGGGAACTCTCCATCTCCCATCTCTCCTTTCTTCTTGGTTCCAGCTCCATCATCCCTGTCCTGCCCTTTCTGGTAGTTCACGAGTAGTTTGTTTTGGTTTGGTGCTCTGCCCCCAGCAAGCTGCAGGATGAAATTTCACCCTTACAGTCGAAGTCCAATGTAACCCAAGCATGTTTAAATTCTGGCATAAATTCAGTCATGTGCTGAGCTACTTCACAGAGCTGGTCTGGATGAAGACTAATAGAGTGCTACTCCAGGGAAAGGAACAGAACACTATGTACTGAACATGGATTATTTTATGCCATCTTGGAATTGTACCTGCAGAGGGTAAAGGCGTGACTAGGCAGAGCAGGCAAGGTAATATTGCACCTGCAGTCAGGAGAACAACTTACTCTCAAAATTCCAGATTATAATCATCAAACTTCAGCCTGAGTTTGCAAACTACATTAGAAAGGAAGAGGCGTGAGGAACTCCAGATCTGGGGAGATGTGGAGTGAGGTGCAAGAAAGAAGTGAGGAAGGGAAGGCAGCCAAGGAGAAGGAAGATTTCAAAACCAGCAAGAGTGGGTATCTGCAATGTGCTCTGGGAGACATCTCCCAGCACCATCAGCATATTTTACCAGGTCACTCTCTCCCCTCTCTGTTAAAAGACAGAGACATATCCCCAATACTCATAAATTTTTGTTCCCTTGTCCACGCTT
>VZTR01014624.1:173515-190923 GCA_013400775.1 Chaetops frenatus | reverse complement strand
CACGCTTCCTAATTGCAAGTTTAGCATTGATATTGCCCAGTTTTAGCAGTTGAAGAAAATTTCACAGTCTCTCTCCTACAGAATTCCTTCTTATGGAAACTGGAAAATCAATCTTTGGAAATGAAGCAATGCAAACAAGAATCCTTAGAATCCTTCCAAATACTACACTAACAAAAACTATTATTTTGCTGCTATGTCAACGCATGTCATAATAGTACAGTTTCCATAGTCATTATAACCTTGGCTTTCACAGTTCTGCATTCACACAGCTCTTACAAGAAAAGATGCATGAAACAAACAAAAAGGTTGAGATGTTTTGGAAAAATTTATGCTGCCTATAAAAAGAAGATCAAAAGGGTTATCCATTTACTGGAAGACATTCTTCCTACTTCTCCTTTCTCCACCAGATACTACGTAGACTGTCTGCCCACAGCTGAAGGCTGGAAAAGATTTCTGTAACTCTGCAATACTGATGACCAGTTGGTCAATACATGTTCTTAAGAAAACAGCCATCCAACAGCTCCTGTAGTCATATGTTTTGGTTGCTGTTTTTAATTGGCCTGCAGTATGGGTTGGTTTTTCAGATGCTTAAAAGGGAAGTCCAGTTAGCACAAAAATTTTAGTCGTGACATATTTCAGGCACTGTATTGTGACTGATATATTTAAGGGACTTTACAATGTTCCCTTAATAGTCAGAGCTTGAAATACAAAATCCTAGATTGTTAACTTCTATGAAACTTTGCTGATAGCTCAGAGAACTACTGATGTTGTCATCTTTAACCAGTGGTAACTGGGTTTTTTTTCCTGAGAACACCAGCTCTGCCGAATGTAAATTCAGGCTCCACAGTAATTTCTCTTAACATTTTCAAGTTGCATTATCTCACTACAGTTTAAAACAGGAATGACCCAAACAAGCATCCACTGAGATTTAAAAGATAGACTATTAGCGTTTACACATCAGACTCAAGTGATTTACAAATGTCATTGGAAAGCAGACAGTTAGAGAAAGTTACAAAAATAAGAACTCTGAGTGTTTATAAAAATCATCATCACACATTATCTGGGGAGCACAGGCACTGACAGAAAATCAATGGCACTTCCAGTTCCTCAACATCCGAGATGAAAGCTGACTTCTTTTCACTCAAGTATGCACTGAGCCCAGAACCATAATCTAAGTACCCCCATCAGAAGCCTAAAATTACATTCTGTGAGTATTCCTTTCAGAGCCTAACATCTGCCAAGTTGACTAATACAACTGATGCTTGAGCTCCCAAAGAACATCACAAATGCTATCAATCACTATCTCCAGTGGTTTAGGAGCACTACATCTAAAAACAAAGCAATGACTGCAGAACAGAGAGTCCTCAAAAATTCTAGATTACTTCAGTTCATATGATTTAAAAATCAGCATACAAAACTGGAAGGAAAGCCTGGAAACATTTAAACTAAAGAAGCAATATTCCAAAAGTTCCAAACAGCAGTTGGAATCAAACTTTTGTAATAGCAAACTTTAATACTAGAGTATAAAAAAAATACAGTCATTGTATTCTCTTTTAACATGAGAGGACCTACATGCATCTTTACAATTCATCCATTTCATGTCATGACCCCCACCTTCAAAATGATGAAATATTTGCTTAAGAGAGCTGAGTTTTGCTGAAGCAGATGCAATGCTCCTGTGAGAACTGACTACCTTTGAATAAAACAAATCCTCCTCCTTACCCAGCTCAGTTAAGGTGAAACTGCTGAAGTAGCACTGAGGGAAATGTGTTGGGAATGCACTCTGGAGAAAGCACATGCAGGGAACTGTGGTCACACAGGGGTGGAAATCTGAATTTTCTCAGAAGTTTACATACATCCTCCAGCTACAAGGAGTCCACAGGGATGTTTAACACCATTGTTCCCTCGATGCTGTTTATGATCATGAAATATTTATGGTCCATATGTTTTTGAAATAATGTTTTAATATAATCTTAAACCATTAAATACATAATAAAACACTTCTGTGCAAAAAAAAAATCCTATTAAACATCTCCTATTAAAAATAAAATGACAATTATAAAACCTGAGATGCCAGGAACAAAATATACATTAATAAGCAGGCAGAATTCCTTTTGATTGAACCCATGCACTGGCAGAAAAAATCCAGCCTCTCCGATTACAGCAAATTAAATAGTGTTAATTTCATCACAACTCCAGAGTTTAAAATAAAACTCTTATTATCAAGCTATGAAGAAGAAAACCTGTTTTCCTCATACAAGGTAACTAGACTTCTCTCAAAGCAACAAGCTCCCTCTCATTAGAATTTTCTCTTCCCAAATGCTATTCTGAACTGAGAAAAGATTCTGAGCTAGGTTAAACTACTTACTTTCCCTTTCATTTATCTTGCTTCTAGAATGAACATTCTACTACCTCCAGAAAGGAATTAAGGCATGAGATAGCATGATTAAGTTATAGTGGCTCAACAGGCTTCTTCAATGGCTTAGAACCTGGTGACATCTTAAGGGTGTGACAAAAGGCAAATTGGCCCTGACACAAAATCTGTTCTTCCTCACCAAATTTCAAGGTTCTGTTCTAACACACAAAGAAATTACAGAAAAGCTGGCTAACATTTTTGAAAATTTTGATATATTATGCTTTCTCCATTTGACTTGTTCTTGAGAACTGCTGTGACAACTAGAATGAAATCTAAAATGGAAACAAGATCAGGCAGTGGCCCACATCTGCCTGGGAAAATTTCAACCCAAAAATAAACGATGAAGTTAGAAGTGCTGAAGGTATGCTCTGCCAGGAAAAAATTAGACTATTTATGGTGAGCTAGTGGCACCAGAGCTTCAGTAGTATAAGAAACACTACAGATAGAAAAAATGGGGAAGGGAAATCTTGTATAAAAAGTGTGGGTGGTGTTCCAATAAAGTAGGTCTGAATAATGCCCTGCATGCAGTAGGGTTAATGACAAGAGTATTCACATGTCTTTAAAAACAGAGGGTGCAGGTTTTTGTTTGGTTGATTTTGTGGGTTTTTTAATTGCACTAAATGGGTAAAGAAATTTTGCTTTTAATATCCATTCAATTCCACCAGAAAATATCTGGACACCAATTGATCATTTCTTACCTGTGTTCCCGTCCCCACTCTCCATCGATGGTTTACTGGTTTCTGACGGATTGTTCATTCTTGAGTCTGCATTAAAACAGAAAGAAAGATAAAACAATACAGCAAAAAAATCCTTAAATCTATTCACACCTTTTTGTCCAAGGGAAGCACAGAACAGCAGAAATTTGCTATGTACTTTACCCTAATTCAGATTATAACACAAAAGAAAGAACTACCGAAACCAGAACACAATACTGAATCTTCCAGATAAATATTATTTCAAAATTTTCTATGACATTATTCCCATATGTGAAAACGTGGTATTAAGGGAATAAAAGACAGCATGCTGGAGGGCAATGATAGGTAGGAACTTAATTTTCAATACAATGAAAGTCATAGAAGAAAAAAAAGGAGGAGGGAGGAAGGAACAATGACTCCACCAAGATTCAAAAACATTAAGTCTGACCATCACGGCCTGCATTATTCTTGTGTTTGTTCCCCCTGCCCCACCCCAACAAAAGAAACGAAATTCAGTCATTATAATTAAATGGATGCCATTTTTCTAATACCGCATTTCTATTTTACTGGAATGTCACTGACATTAAGTTATTTTATATTTCCAATATATTAATGCAAAACCATACAAATATAAAATACTTCCTCTTCTTTCTCCCTCTGGATGAATGTATTGAAAAGTCTGTTCCTGGTTTCAAAGCCTGTCAGCTGAATACAGTGCAATGCAGAGGGCCTCTCCAGATGGCAGACAGAGAATATAGTTTCCTTATATAGGAATCTATACAGATGTTCTGTGTACAGCATCAGCTTTCCAGCTTATTACCTCCTCATTCCTTGCCACCGACCCCAGTGTGCCACATTATCACAAACCAAAATTACAAAAAGAATCTCAAGACAGAATAGCTCATAAAATGAAGTGTAAGCAAATCCTCAAGCACACTCTTCCATTCCCATAATGAGCTAAAAGCAAGTTCAATGAGCTTAAAATGAACCCTTTACTCCAGGATATTCTCTTGCTAGGTGCTTAAAAGGTTACCTCTGTCATGTACTTTCATCAAAGCAGTTATTTCCAAAATACCAACAGGCTGAAGAAGAATACAGGAGCAGCATTAACTGCGCTGCATCTTTCCCCCAGACAGCTCCAAGAATGCCCACACACCTCAGTGCTTGGCAGTCCATGAAAGCTGGAAATGAGAAGATGGGCTATTGCCATGTACCATCACCTGCTATTACCAGAGCACAGGAAGGACAGGGACCTGCTGGAGTGAGTTCAGAGGCCACCAAGATGATCAGAGGGCTGCAGCACTTCTGCCATGGGGAAAGGCTGAGAGAGTTGGGGTTGTAGAGCCTGGAGAAGGCTCCATGAATGCTTTACAGCAGCCTCCCAGTACATGAAGAAGCCTGCAAGAGAGCTGGACAGGGAATTTTCAGAAGGGCATGTAGTCATAGGACAGGGGAGAATGGCTTTAAACTAAAAGAGGGCAAGTTTGGACTGGATATTAGAAACACTTGCTGTGAGGGTGGTGAGACACTGAAACAGATTGCCCAGAGATGTGGTGGATGCCCCATCCTGAAAGTTTTCAAGGCCAGTCTGGATGAGGTTCTGAGCAACCTGATCTAGTGCAAGGTGTCCCTGTCCATGGCATGGGGGTTGGAGGGTTGAAACTAGATAGTCTTTAAGGTCCCTTCCAAACCAAATCATTCTGTGATAATGTGATCAATATTTTTAAACCTAATATAATTTTCCACATGAACAACTGTGGTAGTTGAACCCAATAGAGCCTTGAAAATCCAGAGGACTGTTTGAAACTAGATAGTCTTTAAGGTCCCTCTGTTGTTGTTAGTTGTTGTTACTACAAGGTAACACAACCTCTCCAGAGCCTCAACTCTTCTCAGAAAGTTCCTATGCCTATTCTTAAATCTTTCAAATGTTCAGCCACGTGTAAAAGAGATCTGGACTGCCAATGTTACCCTTGGTATAAAGGCAGATGTGTTAAAATGCTTTTTGAAAGGCAGAACGAATGAGAAACTTTGTAGCTGGGTGCTGCTGGCCCACACTTCAGCAAGCTTTGCCCCATTTTTCACAACCTCTGCTTAACACATTCAAGCTAAAAATTCAGAGTCTTGGAAAAAAGAGTCTGCTACAGTTGCAGGTACAGAGTCTATTGCTTCCAGGCTCACTATTTTATCATTTTCCACATTTGGATAGCATGATTCACACTCTAGAAACAGAACATGGGCTGCACTGACTATACAGAAACGTCTGCTCTTGACTTGGCTCTCTCTGCTGAGAGATCTGTGTTTCTATCTAGACATTGCATATACCTCAAATTGAGTTATTGTTGTGGCAACTGCACATTCATTTAGAGGGATTATAGGCAACATGCATTTGATAAGCAGCTTTAGTTCATTCCTTTACACACAGATGGCTACTGAAATTTAACTTTAGAGAACACCAAATGGGAGTCTTTGCTTTGGACACAAATACCAAGAGTCCTCATCCAACAGGAAAACGAGCAAAGAGTGCTTACAAATCAAATACATTTGGTTGTGGAAACCAGGCTAACTCATGAGGCTATTGGACATAGCATGTAATTTTTAAGCCCAGAGCAGGTGAATAGCTTGAACTCAAGATACAACAGACTGCAAAAGGGAAGAGCATAGGTTGAGAAGGTTGTCTCTCAGAAACACGGAATCCATTCGCTGAACCACCTCAGAAAATTCAGGCTAGAAAAACAACAGAGGGCCTCCTGTTGCTACTTTGTTGCAGGAATTGAAGTCTTAGAGCCAAGGTGCAGGATACTAATGATAGAAGATAAAGATAGAAGAAGCAAAGCAAACTAAACCCAGAGTGGGGGACACAGCTGTGCAGAACTCAAGCAAGGTAGTGACTGTTCCATCCTATGGGGAGGCTCACACAAGAAGCCCTCCTGCATGATGAGCAAGTATGCTCAGTCACACAAAGTTATAACTGTACAGACCTCTTTCTAAAAAGCCAGCCAGGACACGTTTTTCTGTCAGGCTACGCTGCAAAATAAATCCTTCTAAAAAAGGTTTTTTAGTACTAGACATACACAAAGTTTACTTAACTACCAAAAGCTTGTCTAAATGAAGAATATTTTATTGTAAAGATCCATCCTTAACAAAGACCTCAAACACTGCTATTGAAAAAAGCAGCAAGTTGGAAGAAGAAACATCTTTCTGGTAGTGCTCAGGTTGATGCAAAGGATAGCATCCATTATTTCACCAGCTGACTATTTCTTGTTCAATCTGTGGGCCTTGTGCATGTAAAGCACCAAGAACAATGCAGCTATTTCCATTGCAAATGGTATGACATCCATCTGAAGCACAAAACTGCTACCAGCAAAACAGGCTCATATCCGCGGGATACTCAACCTACCGATTCATTCCATGTCAAATAAAAAGGCTGCTTGGTTTATACACGCTCATACAATTTCTGCTTCAAACTTAAAAGAATAAACAAATGAAGTGGGCTAAAATACTCCAAACCTTAGTGCTTTCACCTTTTCTTATTCCTTTAGATCTTCCTTGGGTTTTAAATGAAGGCCCTGGGCTACAAGTTCTGCCAACATTATCTAAAAACAAACTCCCCAGAAGGAAGGATCGAAAGCAGCAGGTGCACGACTGAAATCAAACTCTCAGGAGTGAATACATTCCACGCTGCTACTCTGCAAGCAGGGCTGAGGTGTCGCCAGGCTGTGCCAGCCTTTCACACAACCTCAGGAACATTTCCAAAGGCATTCAGGAGAAAGAAGCAGTGGACACCGGACCAACCTGAAGTGTTATAAGGACTGTACACAGCTGGCAAAGCAAAGAATATCTTAACACGGTATATACCATTAACTGTTTCCTTTCATCCATTAAAGTGGAACTGCCTAAGAGTCCATTCACACCAGCAAAAATTATTCATTTATGTACATGGAAAAAACAAAGTTTAATGTGAGTGAAAACATGCCAATATTTAGAAATTAATTTCCAAAAACTACAGCATATTCAGAAACAAACATATTCAAATATCTGCTTTAAAATTTACCATCCAAAAATATATTCTTTTACTTAGAGATGTAAGTTCTTACATAAACTTATATGATGGAACGAAAAGAATAAGAAATACATAAATATATGTGTATACATATACACTGAGCTTCAGAGGGAAAAGCCTTGAAAATAAATAAAACCAATTGTAAAATTGAGATGATCCATTACTATAAATAACTTTAAAAGACATGAAGAAGGAATTATGGCATGTCTGTTCTGCAGTCCTGATGGAATCTCAGTGCAGGAAATATATTATCCCAGTAACCTTAAGCACAGCTTGCAACGGTATCAATGGCAACCACTGTGCACTCCCTCTTATTTTCTATTACACACGAAGAACCTTGCTATATTAAAAATATACAGACATAACATACATTCTGTTGTGGAATGGCTCAATACAGTTATAAAATTCTTTCAACACTTAGGCTCCCTCTCATTCAATTTAATGCTTTAAAATCCATATGAAACACAGATATGCAAGTCAAGTCCAGGGTTCATTAGAAGCCAAATGCTTCACAGACTCTGAAATCCTAAAAGCAAAAGGTCTGTATTAATATCACCCAAGTCTATGCAGAGGAAACTAATTCTCCTGGAGCGAGGGAAAAGAGGAAAACAAACAAACAAACCAAAGCATGTATTTCCCTGGTACAGATCTAGCTATCCATCTAGCAGGCAGCTACTTGCTGCCGATTCACTGGTGAGCTTCAGCCCCACAAATACCTTCTGCATATGTGATTAAGCCACTATGCATAGTCAATCTCCCAGCCTCGGTGTCCGTAAGAAAGAGCTGAGCTGGTACCCACCTAGAACGTAGTCGCTGCAGTCCAGCATTGCTGTGGTATCCTCCACAGGTTCAGACAGTCCAAGGAACGGGAGAATGGCAATTTCTATCAAATCTACACTACTGCTCTGACTGAACACGAAAGGGAGTGGGGAGGTGGGGGGAGAAATACAACTTCAGTTACACCATAGCAATCTTCAACTGAACAGGGAAACTTCAGTTGCTGTGTGGAGTTTTAGTCTCTCCTACTAGCTCTGTCTGACATTGTCAAGGCGACTGAAGCGTGAAAAGTTCCCCTTTTTGTAATAAAATAGAAACAAAGATTGCAGCTGGCAGTTTCCATAATGAAGCTTAATCAGTATGCGCCTGATTAGGGCCTTATGCAAATCTCCTCTCGTTAGCACAGCAGCCAGCACTTTGAAGTCCATGAACAATTCATTTGCAGAGTACACTGAAAGCGCTCCCTGCATAATTTAAATCACGGTATAAATATTTATCAGCTCATTTGCATATTAATTGGCAGTGCATGAAGGGAAAAATTATCTCCCGAGTGCCAGCATAATAATTAGGGAACAAAATGAATTTTCTTCCAATAGCTTGGCTTCTCAGCCCTAACTCAAGCACAGTACCACAGGGGAGCAGGGAGGGGAAGAGACAGAGTTCTGTTCAAATGCCACTGAAATGACACGTACAAATTAGAAACAACTCTACAGACTTAAGCACCTTTAATCTTATTCCTGCTGGCAACAATAACATCAGTAATAAAGGGGATTTGGAAAAAGCTTTCTACACAATCCAAATAATCCCACGAAAACAATTAGCAAGGTAGAAGCTGAACACAAAGCTGTCAAACCAGTGCTTGCACATCTGCGTGGAGTTTTCCACATCTGAACACGCACTGTCACAGGAAGGTCCCGGGCAGGGAAGAGAGTCCTACCAGGGCAAGGAAGCAGCACGATTCCCTTTAAACCGCTAAAGAGCTTGGTGATTCATTATCGGGTAATCCCTTTGCCACGGCCAACTTAACAGCAGTGGATATGTCAAGTATTGTGTAACATTTGACACCCATTAATCTATCCCGAGTGAAATCAAAATAGATTTAGTCTTTTGCTTTCCAATGACTTTCAAGAAAAAAACAAAAATCTATTACTAATCCCTTCAAACACGTACACAATATGGCTAGAGAAAGCTTACTGCAGAGCTATGGTTTTTGAAAGGGGCACGTCACACCCACATTGCATCTTTGCACCACTCAGTGATAACCAGAACGCGCTTGCTGCTGTGACCACAAAGTAGGCTGGAGCACTGGAGAACTGAGAAGAGGCTTTGGTCTATAGAGAAATCAATCTTCTTTTCCAAAAGTGGTCCACAGAAGTAAGTGGACTAACTATGAGGCTCTATTAAACCATTTCCAATAGTTTGTTTGCCACCCGAACACTCATGTCCTAAACAGCAAGAACATTTATATAAAAATTCAAGCATGATGTGGACATCACAAAATTTATTACTCCATGTTTTGATTAGGAGAAGGTAATACGATGATGCAGATGATTACAGGTTTGAGCCACCCACTTTCAGGTGCTAATGTGAATTTAAAGACTAAGTTGTTTTTCTCTTTTTTTTTTTTTTCTTTAAAAATACGTTAGCTGTACTTTTCTTCTCATTTCTGAAGTGAATTCAAGCACCACCTCTCCAAACAAGAGGGACTGAGAGAAAAGGGACTTCTCAATCATCCAGTACTGACTGGAATTTATTTCCACGCTTGACCTCTTCTTCTGTTCAGGTTCATATCTCTACTTAACACAAGATGTTCCCAGCTATATATTTAACATGAGTGATCTACACTTGAAAAAGATTGCAAGAAGAGAAGAAGGTGCTCCCTACTACAGGGAAACAACTGCGTGTACTGAATAGGTTTTCCTAATACCTTGTTTCCAACTTGGTTTTCTACTCATTCACGTGTCCCATTAAGACCTCTGAGGCTCATCTTCATGGTTCACAGACCTTCAGGAAACTTCACTCCTGCATACACGTTTTTGGAGTGCACTGGGAGATAATCCATTTGCTTTATCGGAAGAGCCTGGACACCAATGGTGTAACAAACCAAGCACTTCACAGAGCAAGTGGCTGAGCTGTGGCAGCAGCAGAGCAGGACAGCAGTGCTCTCCTCAAACCAGAGCATGTTGGGCTGGTGGAACCCAGGTGCAGCCCCAAGAGTGCAGGAAGTGACCGTTAGAATTGGGCACGTGTGTGGCCATGGCTGATCTGCCTCACAAACATCAACCCCCACACAAATCTTCACTGGAGCTGTAGCATCCACTAACAGCCTCATTGAAACAAAAAATTATCGGTTGACCTGTCAAACTGACAACTGGCCAAAAAACCAACCACAACCAAAAATCACAAAAAAAACCCCAAACCAAACTGTTTTTCCAGTGACCTCTTCATCTTTTGAAAATTTTATTATCTTACCTTTAATGTAAGTTTATAAAATGATTTAGGTTGGCAGGGACCTTAATGATCATGTAAGTCCAACTCCCCTGCCCTGGGCAGGGACACGTTTCACTAGACCATGTTCCTCAAAACCCCATCCAGTTTGGCCATGAACACTGCAGGAATCGGGCATCCACTTTTTTGTTCCGCTTTGGGGTTTTTGTGTTTGTTTGTTTAAATTTACCACTGACAGCCTTTTAATCTCTGCTGAGGTTCCCACCCAGGTCAAACAGCAATGCCAACAGGAGGGGACATATCCCAGCCCAGAGCCCATGAACTGCATTTACCTGTCAGGCACTGTTCCTGCAGGTCCTGTTCCCAGAGGGGGCACGTTAAGAGTCTGTGGAGACCTACACACTGTAAGGTCACACTGGTGGCCCATCACAGCCTGCAGAGCAGAGCCCCATGCGGTATGGGGGTCACACGCTGTCAGCAGGTCACACTTGGACAGGTCACAGCACAGCCAGACTGTGCTGGCTCCTGTGTCTGAAGGTCACATGGAGCAGAGCCTGCACACGGAGCCTGCTGGTCACATCCCCTCTCTGAAGGTCACTCCAGCTGAGGGGAAGTGTCACAGCCTGAGAAGCAGACCTTGCACATGGTGTCTGCCAGTTGTATGGGTGCAGGGGACACTCCCATGCCACTGGTGACATTCCATCCCACCAAAGCTGTGGGGGTGCTCCAGAGACTGCCCAGCCCTGCCAAGGCCTTCCTGTCACTTGGGGCTGCAGAGGATGGTGAAACCCAGGAAGGAAAAAGAAGAGCCCAACCAAGAGGTCAGAGAGGGCCCTGATGTGTCCCTGGGCTGCTCCCACCCCTGCTGTTCCCTACAGTGTGCATGGTAGAAGACATCCAATTTTATTTTTGGCCAGAAAACATCATGCTGTTTCATTTATGCCCCACTACTGCAACTATTTCTTTATCTGGAAGGCTTCTGAAGGAGGCCTAAAGGAACAAGAAGGAAAATATGTGAGGAGGAATGGTGTGTATCACCCCACTCCAAAACCAGTGGTGGAATACATTAGTTTAATGTTCTCTCTAGGTTCTGCCACAACACTGCCCATTCTTTTCTTTATGGCTACTTATTAAAAGTTACTTAACACCCTGAAACAAGGACATACTTCTGGTATTCATGTGTAAGCAAAACAGCACTCCGGGCTTTGCTCACAGTTCCATTTTTCCTCTTCGCCTCTCAGAAGAGAAAATGCTGCACCTTGTGAGAAGTAAAAAGCTCTCCACATCCAGTGTAACTACAGATATCTCAAAAAGTGTGTCTCTCCTCTTTCACCCAATTCTACAGTTTCTACATTAATGATTTTTCCACCCATAATCTTATTCAAACTCCTCCTTAAAACCAAAAGAACTAACACAGAGCCAGGTATGACAAAGGTGTACTTTCTTCAGCCAAACACTCTGGAACCTGCAGATAACATTTCAGGAGATTCTTCCTACCCCGTTTACTTCTTTTTGTCACTTTCTATGTATCTTCCATACCTTCCCATTTCAAATGAATGTCTTCCTTTTGCAGTTTGTCCCAGAATATGTCACTTTCTTCACTCAGTTATAATGACAATATCTGATTCTTTAATAACTCAATTTTTGGAAAGGGAACATAAATTTTACCTGCAGACTATGCAACTCTTGGGGGTTTTTTATATGGACGTGTTTCCATATATTAGTAAAATGTCATTTACTACATGCTCTCCGTGACAGGTAAGAAATTTCTGCCCCTGTCCAGCTCAACCATGACCTTTGCAAACTTCAGGGCCACACTTTCTGATGAGATTACCCAATAAGCCAAGTCATTATTTCCTTTTTAAACAGTGTACTTGGAGTGGAGTGCAAAGAAATATATACAAATGGAATACAAAATAGGGGGAAAGGAAATACAGTATTAACTGCAACATGCTGCCTTCATTAGTGTATCAATGCCTAAGACATTTTGTCTTGAAGGTACTACATTTTAAGACATTTCCAAGTCTCCAACCCATAAGCCAAATGAAACCTAACAAAAATTTGAACAAATAGAACTCCAATGTGCTATTAAAAAAAATTGTAAAAATCACATACTTCAACAAAATAAACTGTTACTAAAGTTGGCACAATCCTCTTAGAGTAATTACAGACAGCAGCCTGTTCATAGCTAGGGGCTGCAAGCTAACTCTAATATTAGCCACCACCTTTGACTGTGGCTAACAGAATTGATTTTATCTGAAAATTGGTAAGTTTGCTCTGACAGCCAAAGAGCAGTTGTCTGGAAAAGTCAAATATAATTGGCCTGTTTTAGAATTACTGGTCATTAGGCAATTGCTATGAATTGGAATGTTAGTCTACAACTAATTTTACTTCTCACAAACTCAAATCATAACTATCCTTTAAAACTTTCAACCACACAAAATGCCTTTCAAAATTCCTTTGTGTACATTTTTTGAAGGAAATTAAGCATGTGGAAAGCTAAGCAGGAATGCTAATTTATCTTATCAGTGCAGGACAGCAGATATTTGTAAGCACCTGATACATTAATATAAAAGGGTTTGTTTGTGGGTTTGGTTTTTATGCCTCAACTTGTTTTTGTCCACAGAAGGTAGAAACTACCACGGATTAAGTCTTTCTTTTCATAGAAAGAAAACTGTGTTCATGATAAATTTACAATACCACCACACAAGGCAGGAAGAAAAAAGGGGGGCAGTGACATGATGAGAGAAAATAAAATAAATACCCTTATTCAAAAACTACAGAATTATAACTTTCACAAGCAAACAGCCTTATTTGAAACTCACAGCTAATTTTGTCATTCTGGTGCATCATCTGAACACTTTTGCCCTACCCTTAGTGCCAAAAAGCCATGACACATAAGAAAGGATTCATATTTTATTCACATAAAAGTTTTTCTTTCATCCTGTTGAACGTTTTCAATAGCAAAGGATATAAATCGAGTGCAGTCAACCCTTGCTGTCTAAGTAAATGTTATTGTCACAACATTTACTTAGTAATGATGGAATATTTTGAAGAGCAGCAAACATTAGGTCTTTACATCTCCTGAATTAAACTCTCATGTTCCACTCATATTATGTTTTCATGGTTTTCATGACTATTTCATAATGGCTTGAGACTTTTTCTCTTTTGTGTTGTTTTGGGTGGTTTTTTGTTTATTTACACGCACCATAAACACTGACTCCAGGAACTTAATTCAAAAACCAACCCGATGTGTCACACCTTTGAAAACCAATTTGTGTTGTTTAACTAGCATGTTCCACCTGCCACAGAACTGTTGCACATTAGCACATTTTATTGTCTGCAAGGCATTCACGTCCTTCCAATTTAACCTGAAGTTGGCATAGAAAATGAACAAATCATGCTGATTCCACCACACTTCACATATGGTTCAATACCATTACAGAGTCACTGTTCTAGTAAACTTGTATATGAAAAGTAATATACAAATTTAAGCAGGATTTTTTTAAAAAAAACACCCACAACTTTCTTAAAATGTGAATACTGTATGGGAAATACCTGTTTTGAACTTTTGTCCCCTTATGTGGGTCTCATTCTCCTTTAAAATTATTGGTTTGTCAAATCTAAAATACTTCACCCTGACAAGTACTCAACCACTTGGGTAGATGTATACTGTCTATTAGTAAACACCTCTTGTATTTTATTACTTTTACAGAATTTGCGTGCTTCACATTGCTTTTCAAAAAAGGACTGCAGGACAAAATAAAAGTCTGAAAAGAAGACTGATGTGAAGTTATATGAACAAAACACAAGGGAGGGCTGGAGAACAAGATCAGTAAAACTTCAACACTTATCAGAATTAGGCAAAAAGGGACAATTTAAGGATGCAGGTTTATGTTACAGTAGTACTGAGGAGGAAAAAAAAGGCCATATAACCTCTCCCTCCTCCCCAACTTCCCCCTCCCCTAAACAAACAAACAAAATCCAAAAACAACCTCATGAGAAGCCCGCAAGCTTTTATGGATGCTGCATCTTGGGGCAGCTGGAGAACCTGGAGCACCATCAGGCACCAGCCCCCATAAGGAATGGGGTAACCCCAAATTTCGCCTGGCAGGGAACATCAGCCAATCCTCATGTACTTCCTGGACTTAAAGTGGGGTCATTTGTTCCCACAAATGACATTTATGGGAACGTGTCTTCCCCACATGCAGTGGCTACCGAAACTGTGCACACATTTGAATGGGAAAGGTAAATGCAGTTCATACTACCAAAGCACCAAGCAATGAAGGTGGCATAAGTACTTGTAGTTTTAAATTGTTATTGCAATACACACTAGAAATGCCAAATATTTCAGAAAAATAAATATTATCTAACATGCAAATCACAACACAATTGACTTGCCTTGGCACATGAAGGGTACTTACACCAAGCTCAAATATTGAACAGAAATATTAATTAATATTTTAATATTAATTTTGCCTCCCCGTGTCCACTCACATAACAGGGACAGGCCCTCAAAGCTTAAAAACATTCTTTTCAAACTCACCTGTAAATCAAAACATAATGCCTTATGCAAACATGCTGCTTCCCTGTTCTCCACTTTGCCAAAGTAGCAATTTCTAGTCTAGCTTGATGAACAGGGGCTCTACAAAGAAGAGACTAATTGACTGTATGACTTAACCACACAGCACTACTCAAATCCCAAAGCCCCCACACCACTTGTGGTTAACAACACTACAGGTCAGTCTCAAAATACATAAATCTAAGTCACGGGTTTAAGCTTACAATGAGTCCTGCTGAAGTCAACTTAATTCATCAATATCAACAGCCCTGATAGTATTTAGCTCTAGTTAGCTAATTAGAGTGCCTGACCAACAAATTAATAGCAAAAAGTACATGCAAAATCTCTGCAGTTCATCATATGAATTGAAGTTGCACGGCTGTTGTGCTCATGCTTTGCAGGAACTGCTTTTGCTCTCTCTTCCTTAATAACTATCTCAAATCCAAGGAAGGATATTGCTTTAATGCCCTCAGCACACTGATCCAGACACTATTAACACCTGTAGGAACCACAAGACATGTCATGAGAATGCTTCTTTCTGAAGTTTAAATTATTTGATCTCAAAAGAGGAAAAGGCCAAATTCCAGACAAGCTGCTTTGTATGTTACAAATTGAACAAAAAATTGCCAGATGCAAGATCTGAAGAAAGAAACAGAGTTATTCACACTGCAGACACTGATTCCATCCATCAGCACAGGTATCCAAGTATCTATCATTTTGGCTGCTCAGAGCTAACATAAGACTGTATCTGCTATCAGTCAGGAAAAAAAAAAACAACGCAGTGCTTGGGGACCTGGGTCTTTAATTTACAATAATTTAAGAACAGAAAGTGAAAACCACAGTGTAACTACACATATAAAGTATGACCTGTGTGAGCTTTTCCAGGAAATGTTCACAAGCCCAGTTTTGCCCATTTTAGCACCTATGCTGTGCTAAAGCAGAAAAGGCATTGATCAGCTTTTCCAGGAAATAACCACAAGCAGGGGTTTACTAGAAGCGATGTTGAAGAGCAGGCAGCATGACTGACACCTGTGGCTGTGTTTGCAGAGGATTTGCTGGGAAGACATGCACATTTTATTTGCAGGCCCATGGACACACCACTGAAGACAGGAATGTCTTGTTTATCTCTCCAGCAAATCAGAGAAGAGGTAAACTTTTCCACACTGCCTCACTTTTTGTAACTTACTTTGATTGGAACTGTTAGCTTGACAGGTGCAGAATCCTCTCAAAACAACAACAACAACAACAAAAATCATGGTTTATTTGAAAATTACAGAGTAAAACAAGACAATTGAAAAAATTAGGTCAAAAGGCCTAACTAAAAATTTTTTTAAGTGATGCCCAGAATACTTACATTCTTAGTTGCCCATTCCTCAATAAAACACAAGTGTCATATATGCATATTTCATTTTTTTCACAGAGAAATCAAAAATTAAAACCAGGACACTTAATTTAGGGCCCTGTCAGTACCACAGCCATGGGCCATGAATGCTGAGGCAGCAAAAAAAGCCAGCAGTGCTTCCCTGCTGCCTCTTACACAACTACACAAGAGAGTTGGTCTCTCTTAAAACTACTCCAACTGCAAGGACAAATACTAACCCAAATCTGCTTTTTAATCCAAGAGGAGAAATGTTGACCCTGGTGAAACACAAAGGTGGCAAGGACGCAGAAACTAAGAAATGGGAAAGATGATTTCAGCAAGAATATTGCCTTAAAACTTTCAGTCTACAGCTTCAGTCCACTCCTAGGTTACACATCCATCTTATGAATTCTGTCATGTAAATTGGGTGACAAACACAGGAAATTAAAATCTCACAACAACTATTTAATTCCTCTTTGGGACACTGACTTTCAGCCCTAATGCTGACAACTTCTATCAATTAAGTACACTTACATATGCACCTACCCACCAATGCCACTCTGGAGAATACTCTGATTCCTGGTCTCACACAGGCCATTTCCATGCTCAAGAATGGAAATGTGATTCCTACATTATAAAACTTAACTATAGAATTGCTTATTTTTATCAGATGGATTGAAGAAGGCATTAGAATTGCAAGGTTTTGAAAGTAAACAAAATGGGGAGTTGTTGACTGACAGAAGCAGCCAGCAGACTAACAGCTAGAATTATACCAGTAAGTAGTTTAGCATAGACTCAGCTTGGAGCACTAAACCCCAAATTCAAGGAACTGTTCACATAAGAATTTAAAAATAACTACTAATAACCCTAAGATGTCATAGTAGACCAATCTACAGAAATTAAATAAGTACACCTCATAAATGTCTGAGACCTCTATATAAAAATCCTGTAGGTTGATCTAGAGCATCAAGCCAGGCTGAAAACTGGAATTCTCACGGGATGCCACAGCTCTGGTGACATTAACAACAGATCAGAACTGAAGCAGTTTGCAAGCAACCACACACTAACCCTCCAAATTATATATATATATA
>VZTR01014624.1:155397-168179 GCA_013400775.1 Chaetops frenatus | reverse complement strand
CTTCACACAAACAAAGAGGCAAGTTCTGTACATCTCAAAAATATAGAAGATTTAAGTACACATTGGTTCTGTCCTCTACAGCTCTTATCTCTGCTGTGGTTCCTTTTCATGACATTTGATGCATGCTGAGGACAAACTTGCACTGAAATTGCCCATCTGCAATTCAAATGTCATTTGACCAGCTCTAACCCTATGCACTGTACTTGCTTATGAACAGCTGAGATAGGGGATGGAGGGGAAAGGAGAAGATAACAGGAAGGAGTGAAGGCTTTGCCTTCTGATGAGATCTGGAGACAAACACAGCATTTCTGTAATAAAAGGAGGCCATGGAGCCCTCCTGTGTAACTTCAGCCTCAACTTCCAGGTGATGGATTAGATTAAGAACAGTCTCATTAACACACACTAAGAGAGAGAGAGCTATAAACCATTTTCTTAGCTTCAGCTGTTAACTGGCAGTCCATTTTTAATAAGGCATGCCCTAAGACTGAAATCACCAGGATCAGTTTCCAGCAACTGGATCATACTGTGCATCTTGGGCTGGTTATAAAGACTCCCTTAACTATAAGTTCCCTTATACTCTGGGAGCAAGTCACTGTTCCCTAGGTCGAACTTGGTGCAACCAAAGACTCTGAATTCTAAATTCAGTTTGACAGACTTTTCACATTCTGAATCCATCACATCTCTTCTCAGAAACATCTCTGGCTTTGTTAGCAACTCTCCTGATGTTACAAATTTCCTAGCAGCACCATAAGGTTAGACTCAACCATATTTGTAATTCAAGTTATCATAGGTACTGCCTCACTCCAGAAGCCATTTCCTGACAGTAATTCATCACAATTCAACTCATTTTTAGAGTGTACGTGTTTCAGAGCACAAGCTCCTCTACCAAAAGTGAAATCTACTTCTTCTTTTTTTTTTTTTTTTTTTGCTAGGTGTTTAGCAAACCCTTTTTTTAGCTGAATTAAAATACATGGGTAAGTTCCAAGAAAAAAATTGGTGACTTAGACCCCTTTGCAGTAATGGGCCTGAGAGTAGCAACTCTACCAATATTTGCATCCAATGAAAACTTTACCACTGAAGCTTCCATACTTCTTCCTGATCACTAGCAGACACAGAAAGCACTTGCTGAAGAAAAAGACACAGCTAGTAGATTTTGACTTTCCATTAACAACTGTATTGAGATTTTTCAGTTATCCTGTCCTTAATCCTTTTAGTATGTGTTACTATTGATTTTGTATCACTTTAATTTGGTAATCAATGAAGTAAGCCATTCTAAATCAGATACATTATAAAAGAGTGCATTTTATCAATACAATTACAAAACAGAGCTTTAATCTTAACAAGAACTGAAAAGGCTTACAGCAAATTCATCTGAAAAGACTTTCTCTCCTACCCCAGAAAATTGTATGAATTGACATTAGATTATTTTTATTGACCAAAAATCGTCTATCAGCAAATAAAATTATCTGGTTACTCAAGCAAGTGGAACTGACCTCCAGCTCTTAAAATAAAACTACCCCATCTTTTGACATTATTGACTCATTCATTTTTCCACCCCCTCTCTTCAGCTTCCTTGGTCACTTAAGATTTACTGACATCAACGAATACATAAAACCAACAAATTGGAGAGGTTTCTGACCAGTCAGTCTAAATTACTAAATGCAAGATTTTAGAAATCCAACCCATACAGCCTCTCAAGCATTCCTCTTCCTCCTCATTCCCATTTATTTTGAGAATGGCATTTTCTCCCCATTTTTAGGAAACACATAAGGCCACTCAAAAGAAGGAGAGCAGGTGGTGATCTGTGTACAAGGTCTTCATCCTTCTGCACATTTCAGAGAGTGCCCAGGGACTACAACTCCACAGGCTGGTCAGTCAACCCAACAACTGTTTCTTACTGTAGAGGGGAGTGGAAATACCATCATTTCCTCTTTTTTGGGGTGTGGTGTGGCTTTTTGGCCCTACTCTATCAGGCCAGAGAGCTATTTAACTACTGCAGAAGTGGATAAATGAGGAGCAGGGGAGAGAGAGGTGCTGCTGTGGTGGCTCACTTTGGCTCATGAAGTCCTATCTGCAGAGACATTCATCCTTCATCATGCAATCATAGAAAGTGTTGTAAGCAAATTTTGAAATAAAGGCATTCATTGGTATTACTTGAGCTTTACCACCTTACTAAACACCATCAGGAAAAATAGATCAGGGTATTCCAAACAACTCCTTGTGTACTTGTATTTCATTAGCTTGAGAAAGGTAATTCCACATGACTACAGCAGGCAGTGCTTCCCAAGCCATGCCACTGCCTCTCCTCCTTATTTGCTAACCAGGACATGACTGCTGTGGAGAGAAAAAAACCACAGACTGCTATTTCAGAAACAGAGTGCAGAGAGCAAACTGGCAAAGCTGGAGCTGGAATCCTCCTAAGCCAACAGAAAGATACTGAAGACCAGACCTCCATTTGGACTCCTCTTTGCCTCATCAGGAGGGGGAAAGCCATATAAGGTATTTATCCTGTTTATTCTTCAATAATTTTTTTTTTAGAATCTAAAAATCTATAGCATCCTTCTAAATAGCAGAGTATGGACAGCTACTTGTCTGTCAAGCAGCTTTTGCTGATGGATAGTAGCTACCCAGTAGCAGAGATACAATTTTAAATAAGTCATCTGAGTTTATTCTTTCATTTCCCTCATTTTTGTACTAAAATGTCAGTCATCAATGCTTGTACATTTACCATGAGCTATTCTCTCAGAGATTATTTAGCTGCAAGAGTCAACAGGTAGACTGCATCAGGAAGTCCCTTCAAACAGCTTTCCTCACAATTCCTCTTTCACATTTTACTTCACTATGCAACTTCAAAATCCTACAGTATTACTTCAGTTGACAGCTAATCTACCCTATGTGTGCAATGAATCATCATCTTGCCTATTAAATTAACAATCAAATTAATGATTAATTTATCAAGGGTTTTGTCCTGCTAATTACAGAAACATATGTATCATATTGTAAGGGCCCTTTTTATTGCTGCTGAGATCACATTATTTGCTTTTGACACTAATTTTTACTAATAAGTTTTTTATAAATGATCACACTTGAAATCAGACATACATTCAGTTCTCAATCATGTGTCCACAATTTTAGCTGAATTTTAAAATTCTCTAATTGGTTATGTTAATTCCCCTGACCTCCCCAGCACAGGTTTGATGTTCCACATGCTCCTCGCAAATTTCACCACACACCCCTAGTGCAGATAATCATCCTTGCTATTTCTTTGTCAGGTTTCTGGTTACACTTTGATGGTGGCAGACCCTGGCCTTTCTCCAGAGGCTCTCTCTCTTGGAAAGAGATTTTGTGCACAACTAAATTTAAACTTTGCTTCCCTCAGCACTCTTTCCAGCTACACATTTCTATTCAAATCAACAGATAGCATCTGTTTAAATGGTCATAAGAATTGTTGCAAAGAGACGAATTGCTGAACCTAAAATTTGCCTCACTATGATTAATATGAGGTACAAGAAACCTCACAGTGGACGCCCATGGAATAGCCCACTTACCAGAGAAGTTTCTTCCTAATCCCCTTTGGTTAGCACTTTATTTGTTCCCTGTTGTATAATGGTTTTTCAATTCTTTACAAAGGCTTTACAAAGCTTTCATTTAACCTAGTATAATGTACTGTAAATGAATAATCCCTTTTCTTTCCTGATCCTGTTAATCTTTTGGCCTCAGTTACATCTCACAGCAGTGAGATGCAAATGTTAATTATGCAAGAAGTATAAGATCTGTATTTTGATTTCCATCTGTCCAATACAAATCCAGAACTAGACACAAATAACTGAGTGCTTTCCTATCACCATGGGAACATGATTGCCAGGAACATACCAAGAACATCTCATATTGACTCCCAGAAGCCCCAGTCAAGTACCTTCTATCCATCAGAGCCTCCTTTATCTCCTTTTGTTGATTCATATTTTTCACAAACCCCTGATTATTCTCACTGTAACTCAATCTTCCTCAGGGCTGCAGAAACATTGTCTTACTCACATAACATCTCCCCCTTGTTTGCATCATGTATGTCAATTATCTCATCTACAAAACACATGTAGATGAAGAAGTACTTGAAACATTTTATTAATGTGATAGTGAAAACAACCAAAGCTGACAAAGTTGTAGGGCAATCCCCTTTTCCCCTGGCAATCCCTCCTGTGGAGCCACACCAGCATTCAACTCACCCCATGGCTGGCATGATTAGCCCACAGAACTGGGCATCAGAAAATTAACCCTTCTGAAAACCAATTCTGGCAGCTCAGCTCCCAACTTGGACACCTACAAAATCAGATAAACCCAACAGAGCGAATGCCATCGAGGTTGGGACTGAGCAGAATCACTCTAGTTTGGTTTGAACTGTTCAAACCACAATACTTTTGGATTTTATAACAATCTAATGACTGTCCAGCACTGAAAAAGAAAAGTTTCAGTTTCTTTTCTTCCCCCAATCACAACAAGATGGCTCTACTCCTTCCCCCATACTGTCCTCCCTGGTGCTCACCTAACCAGGGAGACAATTTTAGTTGGAAGTCCAGAGAAAATTAACTTCATAAAAAACTAACAGAAAATTATTTTCCTTTCAAGTTTAATCAGCTACGTGTGGAAGCCAAAGACTGGAAACAGATACAAGGGCAGAGGCTGAATCATGAAGGAGTGGGAAAGAAAGGAGAACTGCCCTGTCCTGCCAGTGGAAGGAAACTTAAAAGCTTTGTCACAGCTTCAGCATGAAGGTGAGGAGCCAGGGTACTGCAATGTGATGGCTTAGCACCTGTTGAAAGGAGACCACACTCCACACCTGGATTTCCCACTGTTTTTGGCTACACTGTGCTGGCTTTGTCACTACACCCTTCCAGAAAGGTATAACTTGTCAGAACAGTAGAAGACTTTCCAATGGAAGAAGAACAAAGACAAGATAATGAAGTTGAAAGTAAGAAGAAACGGGAGTCCCATTTCAGCTTCAGAGAGCTGTTAAATTGGCTTAGCCGTGCTTGGAACCATAATTTAAGTATAGATACTTCTGTTTCCGAAAGAGATGTATTGTTATACTGTAAAGTCCCTAAAAAAAGAGTTCTAATCTGATATACATACAGAGGAGTCACTCAAGTCACCATCATTTCTGCTCTTCTCTAGTATGTTAGTGATTGTAACATACTAGCTTTCCCCTTAAATAAAGCATTCAACCGTGACCACACAAAAGTCTTACACTGCAAAATACACTTGCACCCTTACGTTCTCAGCTTCCTTCAAATACAAAGCAATGTGCAAAATGCAGTGCATCAGGCAGTGTCAAGAGAAACCCACTGAAGCTGTTGCCACAGAATCAGGACATGGTTTTTCAACACTGACTCAAGACATCTAGTGCAATTCCATCTCTTAGAATTACTAGTTAGGTTTTGATCAACAGCTTGTAGTTCAGCATGTTAAAAATTAGTTGATATACTGCTCTGACTGAAAAATAACAAGGCTGAGTTCTATCAATTCTCTTACCAGCAACAGAGAATGAAAAGATACCCATAAGCCCTTCATTTTTTCCAGGTGCTTCTAATCCTTGCCATGGTAATGAAGAACAAGACACAGCCCACCACACCACAAACACATTTATTTTGGGTTGAACTAGTATCTGATATGTGTAATATTCTAACAGAAGAAGTTCACAGAAAAAAAGCTGGCATAGCACTGCTCAATTTCAGTTTTCTCTAAGATGTCAATCTATTTACACACTACCTCCTTTCTCAGAACAGAAACTTCCAAGAAGACTTCGTAAATTGATACCGTTTTCATATTTCAGTTAAAAGTTAGCCAAAACATTTTCCCTCTGCAGCAACACAAGATACAAATGTTATTAGAACACAGATAGTGGCAATGTAATTCACTGGGCATCAAAACTACTAAAGCTTCTTTCCTGAATTGTTTGCACCTTGCAATTGTTACATATCTGAAATTTTTTTAACCCAGATTATGATTCAAGAGTTTGCCCCTTTTGGTAGGTACATCAGAGATTCCACCTACAAAAAGCTGTTCTGCACAGTCACTTCCAGAAAAGCTAAAAATCTGCATTACCTCAGAACAAGAATTTATGTCGCAGAGAATCCACCTTTTTGGCAAGTGCTTCTTTTGGCAACCGTATCTTCTGAACCCAATTCTCTGCCTCTGCACTGTTCCAGCCCCACTCTACAGCCTCAGTTTCACCAGTACAATCATTTGTACAGTGTCCCACAAACAAGAATCAAAGAATTGACAATTGACAGAGATTAAAAGTAACTGTACAGTTCACCATACAAAAGATTTGTCTATCTTAAGAGCACTATCTGTGTGTATATATATATATATATAGATATACACAAGATAGATTAAAGATGGGTTTCTCTGATTTACTGAACTTCTGCAATAAGCGTGTTTATAAAGGTCTCTTCTCTGCATTAATTTTCCAACAATTGATGCATCTCATGTTCTTACTGAATTCTTTCCTTCCATGTGAACAGTAGCAGTTTCCTCTACCTGCCCATCTACTGGGGAATCCCTAAGAAACCAGTCTCCTTGAGACTTCCATGCTCCTAAACAAATGTAACCAGCTGGACCGTGGATGCAAAAAAATTACAAGAGATGGAATAACAGTCAGCATAACCTAATAATCTCAATGTTCTTTGAAAAACAGGATTAAACAACTCCCTGCCCAAAAAATCCTGCCAGCCTTTGAGGTTTAATAAAACTCAGAGACTTTTTGTATAAAAATCTAATGTAGAGCTCATAAACAGGTTAACAAGCAACAAAAATATATTCCCAAAGAAAGGAAATACGACCTTTTGCCAGTACATCATCTTTTTCCCTGCCACCTAGAAACTATGTAAAGGTATATTTAATCTCCTCTTAAATATCTCTTTCTGTTCCCTTCCATTCTATAGCACGCTGTGTGTTTATCTCATAGCCTCTCACCCTTAACTTGAGGGACAAGCTATTCTCTTAAATCCACCTTATTAGCTTCACAAATGCAAGGTACACCAAGGTCAAGGTATAAGGCAAAAAATCCTAGGGCTCAAAGCAGGTACAAAGAGTGGAAATGCTTGAAATAAGGACTGAAACAGTACATGCTCTAGGAGGGCATGCCTCAAAGAGTCAGATTCACACAAAGGGGAAAAGAAAATGTTGCGCTCCAATTTAATCAAAATCCACTGGACACAACAGCTGACTCTGCAGCCCCGGTGACCTGAAGAGTAATTTTATTAGTTATACAGAAATATCCATTTTCAAGTTCCAACTGCTGCTCGTCTCTACTTCCCCACCTTGCCCATGAAGAGGAAGAAAATTCACACAAGCGGCATTTTTACAGGTTCCTCCTCAAGGAACTCTCCAAAATAGAATAAGAGGGTTCCCTCCCTCTATTTGGAACGACACTCTTTTAAAATAGCACATGCTGAAATCCAAAAGATTCATTTTAACTTAAAAGCAGAACTGGCATTTGGAACTTCTATGCGCATAAGACAAGCTCAAAACATCCGGAAAAAAAATACCAGAAACTTGAGCACACATATTTTCTTAAAATCCAGATTTTAAGAAAAATTTCTTAAAATTCAGTTTACATAAATTTATAGCAGATATAGAGTAGGCAAAGCTGTCCCAGTAATGTTTTAAGTATCTGCTGAACAACAGCTCAGTTGTGTTCCATTTTCACCATAAAAAATACAGTTGTTATCTCTGAGAGCAGACTACAACACATTACACCGCACATTTTACGCACCGATAAACGTGAAAAAATGTTTCTGTTATTTTAATACCATTTTGCCATTTCCGCACTTTTAACTTGTGTCTTTAGTCATGGCTTCCCTAGGAAGAAAAACAAGAATATTAAGGTGATGCTGTTTTCTTGTTGAACACCTAAAGAGGTTCTGCTGCAATCAAGTCCTATTAACTTTACTCAGCCACTGACCAGTAAAGCTGCTGAGCAGCAGAGGCACCTCACAGCTGACTGTAGCCAAAGCAATACAAACACTGGATAATACACACTTGTTTTGTATTTGGAAAATTGTTTGCCATTATATGAGTTTGATTCCTGTATTACAAAGAACTTCAGTTTTACAGCTATGAATGGCATAAATCACTATGCCAGCCAAAAAGCCCTTGATTTCTTAAAAATTAAACTTGAAAAAAAATTTCGAACTCTTACAGCTCTCGCTAATGGAAATATTGCAACAGAAAATAATATGATAACTCATACAGCAACAACACAGCCACATTTTCTCCATGAAACAAAAGAGAACTGAGTACCCCAGCCTTCACTGGATTAATTATTTCTCTACACTTGCCTTGTGCAAACTCCAGCTTGCTTTGTTGCTTTGAACCCAAGACCTTTATGGCTCAGGTCCCAGGAGATGCTGAGAAGGTGTTCTCAGTAGAGCGAACTTTTCCAGAGAAATCACATTCTGATTCGAGAGAACTCATTTCTTTTGGCCTTTGGGGGAACACTGCAGGTCCCATGTATTTGTTCAAGTCTTTACCTAGCAAGAGCAGAATCCCTTCTAGGCTTTGTCAGGTTCATGCTGATCTTGCAACATCTGGCTGTGTACAGCCACACTGTTCACATATTTTTAATTCTGTACATCCAGTAATTTTAACCCAATCTTCCAAAGAACACTGTTTTCCAGACCTTTAAAACAGGCATTTAAGAGAAACCTTCAAGTAATACTGGGTCAGTACCACACAGTTAAAATATAACATGTTGAACAACAAAGAAGCAGTTCATTAGTATTAAACAAGCATATACAACTAGAAAGTTACAGTAAGATAAAGCTTAGGAGATGGGAGTGAAATGCTGTGTAGGCATATGAACCACTTCTAATTTTAAGAATAAGATCACAAGATAAGAAAGGCATTCTAAGTGGCAGAAACCTAACTTTTATACATATGAAATATTATTTTTCAGGAAGAATGAAAAAAAAAAAAAAAGGTAAAGTAAAAAAAAAACCAAAAAAGGCTTCAGAGGACAACAAAGAAATTATTTTAAGAGCAGCTCTTCCATTCTGAACAGCCACAAACATTTCCTGCACCTACACCAGAACTGCTCACATAATTAATTCAGCATAGCAGTCAGAAACAGTGGCGCTGAGACAGCCACAGTTCAGCAGCCCACACTTGGCTGTAAGGAAATTTTTCCTGAAGACAGATGCCACCCGGAGGAACCAAACCAGAAAAACAATCGGCTGCCTGACCAGAGGCAAGGCAAGGAGAGATTACAGCTGCGAGTCTCTCAGGCTGTGTCTGCAGAACAAACCCACACAGCCAACAGCAGCAGCAATTTTCCTGAGGAAGACAAAGCAAAGCTGCACTCTGGCTACAAGGCAAGCAAAAGGAAAAGCAGACTGGCCTCTCAGAAAGGGCTTCTGTGCTTCTCCTAATGCCAAGCACAACCATGGACACCACTTTTCAGCTGCCAAGGATCACATGAGTGTTCAGCGGGCACTCCTGAAACAGAGGATTTTGTTCACTATTTTTTTAAGTGGATTATCAGCAGCGATTCCCTGTTTAGGAAACCTGTGTTCTTTCAGCTGAGAAAATCATGCCTTCTGAGAAAAAGAACTGCTCAAGCCATGCCCATAACTCCCATGAAGAGCTGAGGGTTTAGACTCAACAGCTGATAAGCAACCACACACATGACAGCTTCATTTCCTTTCTACTTTCTTCAACTCCATGTTAATTTGCATCGGGACATGCAGATCTAGGTGGAACAGTAATTAGTTCTGTTAATTAAGCTCTCCAAGTATGGATATGGAAGACATCCACGAGACTTTAATGTAAAATTGTGTATTGCAGGGCTGCTCTCCTCCAATGCGGGTACTCTGCCCAGAAACAGAATCTAGGATCAGAGTGCTTAATCCTAGATGGTGAATTTCATTCAGCAGCTCCGAAGTGAAAAAGCCATTTACACAACTCTCTAGACCCCACCAAGAATACTGACAGTTGCTTCAACACAATATTACAATATATGCTCATATAAATTCTAGGTAGCTCAGAAAAAAATCAGGAGGATGATCCCTAAATGTAAACCATGGAGAACAGGGATGTGTAGATACCTCACATCTAAGTGACATCTCAGGGATTTTATGAAGTTCTCCATATCTAAAATATTCACCCGAGAATGGATATTCCTGAACTCGAACACTACACATATATCCAAAAATCAACGCAACAGATTCCTTATCCAAAAATGATATGCAAAAAAAAAGGCCCAAGTCTCCAGCACCACAAGTTATAGTTTGTCAGAAACCTGTGCTCTGTGCTTGCAACCGTACAAAATAATTTAGAATAGTTTAGATTAGTTTTGCCCTTAATATAAGCAGATTACAGTCAAAAAGGTGTTGATTTTTCTATACATGGACAGTTCCTGTATGTCCTTCAGAGCAAGTAGTTACCTTAAGGTCACTTGTTGTATGTAAATTCCTGTCTCCTTTTTTCTAATGGCCGGTCACGGTAGGCCACACCATCATGGCAAAACAGACAGGTCATCATTTCCTAAACCACTACAGCCTGAAAAATTCACCCACCAAAGACTCTTTACTGACTGTGGTTGAATGGATTTTGCTACACTAATTTCTAATTTATTTAACATTTTGTTTAGCCCCTGGAAAAGAAAACATCAAGTGTCAGTATGCAAAAATCTCCTCTTGCAGAGGAATAGTAATAAACTTTGAAAGTTTTACACAGTGTTCAAAATTCAACATAATCTTTTTTGCACAAGTTTCCATTGTATGTTGCTGCCTGAAAAAAATGCTAAATACAAGAAACAAGCAAGGTAAACACAAAAAGAATAATCTCTGTATTATAACCTAAAGCAAGCTAGTGAAAACGAGCACATTCCAGTGGCAGAGAACTCAGTTTGCAAGCTACAACCTGAAGTACAAGGAGTCTTCCTTACTGTTGTCTGCAAATGAGAGAATAAAAGAACAGAGAATTTTATTTACCTCAAGAGATTTTACATTTTGTGTGATGAAGATGAGAGGAGTTACACAGCTTCAAGGCTCTACTAAGAATCTAATAAGAAATATTAGTCCTTTGGGAAGAAACAGATGATGTACTGAACCCCTTATCCTGGATTGACACTGTGAGTATGACTATTCAATGACTACAATAACCAACCTCATATTTCAGAGCTCTGCTAAGCCTTCCCTCAATGTCTAGGAGTTCAAAATTAAGACAAACCTGAGAAAATTCCAGCAGCATCAGTGCCAAAGAAATAAAATAATTCTGAAGACATCATCATTTCTTTAAAATGCTCAGCTTATTTCAAAAGTAGCAATCTAAGTGTTTTTCATTGTGCAGCGTTTGCAAGGCACTAGGTACTATTCTTACAAATCTGCAGTTTCTATGTTAGGAAGGAACAGAGTTTTGAATAATTAAAGCTAAGCCTCTTGCTAACACATTCTTTCATTAGTTATTTCAACAATTCTTCAATGGAGGCTACCAAATCTTTATGTCTAGTATGTCACTGGTCTTTATACAGAAATTGTCAAGTAAAAGTCAAAATTCAGGCTATGAGTCTGTTTTGTGCAGACATACAATTGGAAATTCCCAGTGTTCTCTTTTGGGTGCATATTACATATTCTTAAAGAAAAAATATAAGGAAAAATAATGTGATGGCATTTTAAAAAAAGTTAACTACAAAACATTCCCGGGAAAATCATTCTACTACTGCTGAAAGGAATACAAGCTGACACTCACTGTTTATCTTGTTAGTAAAGCTGATTTATATTTTAGTTCCTATTCATCCTCATAGAAATTTCAAGTAGTATTAAAATCATGTTACTTAAGTGGATGACATTGGTCTCTTCTCCCAGAAAACCAGCGACCGAACTAGGGGACACAGCCTTGAGCTGCACCAGGGGGAGTTTAGGCTGGACTTAAGGAAGAAGTTCCTCACAGAAAGAGGGACTGGGCATTGGAATGGGCTGCCCAGGGAGGTGTTGGAGTCACTATCCCTGGAAGTATTTCAGAAAAGACTGGATTGGCACTCAGTGCCATGGTGGTGTTAGGCCACAGGTGGGACTCGATGTCAAAGGTCTTTTCCAACCTCGTTAATTCCGTGATTCTGTGTGACACAGCCCCACCTCCCACAGGAAGTTTTCCTCTTACTCTGCCCAACATTGAGCCTTTGAGTCCAGTGGTTCCCAGACTTGTCCCAACTCCCCACCAAAGCATTCCTGTGCCCTTGGTCAGTAGATAATGCAACCAATGCTGTGGCTAAACTGGGGATGTGGCAGCTGCACCATCTCTCCCTCAGTTCGACTTCCAGCTGCAGCCACGACCATCCTGGCACAGCCTGGTCCTGCATTTGCTGCTCAGGAGCAGGGTGAGGATCTGCTCTGACCTGTGAACAGGCACAGGGGAAGGGAGGGTCTGGCAAAGCTTTGTGAGGCTGGGGAAGATGAGTGCAGGTACAGCTCCATGGAGCAAGGGGACATAGGTTAAACGACAACAGGAGAGGCTACATGACAAATGGGGCATGGCAAGAGGGAGGGGGAAGGTAGAACAAAGGTTCATCTTCCATACTCAGGCAGCTGTAGCCATTGCCATTAATCACAGCATCCGTATCCACCACGAGCAGATGCACCACTGCTACCTATGGGGCATTCTACCAGAACACCTGAAGTTGCAGATGCCCCTTTAGATGACCCATTCTTGCATAAAATATGGATCAAAATATGCCAATTACATACTGGAAGTTCAGTAAGTGCCAGCATCACCCCCCCCCCCGC
>VZTR01014624.1:125905-153171 GCA_013400775.1 Chaetops frenatus | reverse complement strand
CGCCATCGGCGGGGCTGCGGCCGAGCCGTGCCCGCAGCCCCGGGCCCTGCCAGCCCCGGGCCATTCCGCAGCGCCGAGGAACCCCCGCGCTCCATTCTTCAAAACACTCATTCCATCAGCTGAAGACAAAACATGCGGGTGTATCCGAGGCTCCCGAGGTGGGGTCCCTCCTCTCGGAATCGCTCCCAGAGCTTGCCCACAGCAGCTGATATGAGCTCCTGTAATATATTCGGCTTTTCACCCCCTTTAAATATCCATGCCATAGGCAATATTTATATGAAATAATTCATAACTGCAGACTGTGCTTCTCTCCAGCAGTTTTTGTCCTCTAGACCACTTCCTCCCCTTGATACTGTGCATCAACTACTTACACATAATTTATATATTCCTTTGTGGGTTTTTAGCTATGATGTATATGCTGAAAATGTTTGCCAACAGTATTTGTAATAAAGCGTGAGACTGGAAAATATACAGATTTGTGTCAATAACATGATGATAAATAATTAATAGTTTTAACTTAATTCAATAATAGAATTTTAATGCCTAATGATCTTAAGTTGTCCCTTATCAACAATTAACCCATCTCCATCCTGATTTACATCTTTTGACAACCATAAGCATCTGCCTAGAGCACGCTATTTCCAGAGTACAGAAAGGAGCATTAAATCAATAATCTAACTTTGCTACTAGATAATGTTCTCTTGACTATTCTGAGGATAGATCTTTTCCTCATCTGAACAAAAAGAGTACCCAAAATCAAAAGATTTCGATTAATTCTGTAACTAAACTTCTCTTTCTTTTCCAAAAAGGGATATAAAGTATACCCAGTTTTAAGGATATGAATCTTAATTAGCCAGCACAAGGTTAATTTTCTTTAGAAGTCCAGTGCACAGATAGACTATGAAAATTCTACCAAAAAATGCAAAGTCATAAACTGACAGACACAACATCTCCAGCAGATTGCCACTGACACAGCAGAGTTCAGTTGTTGTGTTTTTAAGGGAGGTTTCTGTCTCACGTTGGCAGCATATTTATGTTCTACTACATCACCTGTAAGGTAACCTGGGAAACACTGTGAAATAAAATTGGTAAAAACCTTCCTTTTTCATGGGCTTGTTTACCATGATTAAGAACTGTGTTTCTGAAGTAATTACGTGGGTTTTGTTTGGGTTTTTAAATAATAATAAATTGGGGAATTCCACTAGAAAGAATTACAGAACCTGCAACTATTATGTTAGTTTTACAAACCAGACTGAACGTATTTCACATTAGAGATACTGAGCAGAAACAAAAAAATATGGAAGTAGAGAACTTATAGAGCAATTTAAGTAACTGAAGAAAAAATTTAATCTGTTTTGTGCACCGGAAGTGGCTCTGAGTATTACTCAAATTTATAAAACATTTGGAATACTGACAGTGTTACAGCCATATGAAGCAGACAGCAATGGACTATTTCTGAGATACTAATCGTAGAAATGTAAAATACTCGAGACCAATACTAACACAACTTTGCATAAAATAGTTGAATTCAAAGATTCTACTGTCTTCTCTTGGAACATCTACCTGAACAGAAATGCAGACTCAAGTCCCTGGTGATACTGGACAGCACCTAAGCTCCTACAGCTGGAAAAGCAAATACATAAATGACTACAGAGGCTTATGGCTGCTAAGAAGAATTCTCATATATTTTTTAAAAACCACAGGAACCTGTTAAAATTACTTTTATTTGGCCAAAATCCAGAGCTTTGACCATCTTAACATCTCATTCTTAGAACACTGTCTCAAATGCTGATTTTCATGTATTATGTTTGACCACAGCTTATCTTTGGGACGTTTTTAAAGACAGAATTATTGATGTTAACTCTTCCATGCCTGTAACACACGTCCATCTCACTGCCTTCTCTGAGCATTCCTAAGATCTCTTTCCCACCCCAGCTCAGTTTCATGGAACTTACAGAAGAAGTACATCTGCCTTTTGGCAAATTGCTCAAAACCAACCAAAATTAGAAAGTTAATCAGGGAACTGGAAACACACACCACTACTAATTTTCTAAACTAGAAAATTAATTGCTTCCTGTAAAAAGAGATTCAATTTGTACAAAACCTTTCTTCTGGCTTATGCCTAATAGTTTCAACAACAGACTTCTGACAATTCTCAGCCAGAAGAAAGATGGAAAAACTAGTTTTAGGCAGCAGAAGATTTCAAGTACATGGAAAGAAAATACCAAATACTTGGCAAGCAACACTTATCGTGATGGTACTGACTGATGTAAGAGTCACCACTCCTTCAGTAGACAGGTCCTGAATCATTTTATCACATGCACACAGGAGAACAAGGTGTTATGCACAGCTTCTTAAGAAAAGACTTCTAGAGTGCAGCCGTCCCTTAATATTGGGGGTAACAAGCAGAGTATAGTCATATACCACACTTGAACCAGTCATCAAAAAATAGTTCAGAAAGCAAGCCAAATAAAATATACTGCACTAATCCAGCATACAGATCACAAAAGAGAAATCACTCAACCTCATGCTGACTGGAGGCAGCAATTGTATTATTTTAAAGATAAAAAGAAATCTCATCTGTTTATTTTGTTATTGCAGCTCCCAGGCACAGGCTCACTTAGCTTTCAGACAGGGAATATGTATATTGCATAAATAGCTTTCATACAGTCCTCCTTCTGTGATGCACACAGTAATCACCTGTCTACTTAGAGGCTTTCTATTCTAGAAGCCACTATGTAGATTATATATTCTATCCCAGACTACTTACTTGCCTTAATTGTGCATGTCCACTGGGAATACCTTCAGAGAATCTCTCCAGAAACGTTGCCACGCTACCAAAACCAAGTAATTGCTCTCACTTTTTTATTTTACTTTAAGACACATCAGATTTCAGGGCTACACTAGACCCACAGCAAGAAGCAACAATAAACTTCATAATAATCATAACAATAACCATCATCATCCCTCCACATTCTCATTCCCTTTTTACTTTTCTGGCATTCTTCCCTAATCAAACCACAGCCCCCCTTCCTACACGTGTCTGTAGAAAAAGCAAGACTACAAAATCAAACCAGAACAGAAAGCAATCAGGCAAAAGCATTTCTTTGTTGCAAAGAGACTTTACTTGTATCAGATTGCTTCTTTAAAGAGAACCTCACGCAGGCCAGAAGCAGCACCATTCTAAACTGAAGTACAAATGGGTTATTACACAGAGTTCCTGACTTTCCATCCTCCCTTGGTCTCTGCACACTTGACCTCAGCACTGCACTTGCCTCCAAGTGGCAGCAGGAATTTGCCTAGCAGAGGCCTGCCTCGTGGTGGGTGTGTGGCAATATAAATAACAGGAATACTGGAGGGGCATGGAAACATGAGACCCCTTCTGTCCAGCAGCAACCCACTCTCGTATCAGTATTAAAAAAATAAGAAGGCAAAAACACACCACACAGAACTGGCCATCACACTGGTGCCACAGTTCCCCAAAACAGGTAAGCCAGGGTGTGAGTTAGCTGCACCAAAATGAAGGGACAAGAATATCCCAAAGAGCAAATGCTCCTCTTGCTTCCCTCTGTCACAGTTACTATGTGGCACCAAGAGACTTGGTTCCCCCACCTGATACACCAAAAAAATCAACCCTGAAATGAGGGACAGATTTTCACTCAATTAACAAATTCAACAGCTATATCTTTCTTGTTCCATTACAAAATAAAACATTCGTGGAGAAAAGGTATAAAAACAGTCAAAGAGGCAAGAGGATCTGCTTCATCAAGGGCCAGGTATCAGATAAACTAACGTTAAACGGCATCAGAAGTAACTTCTATTCAAAAGCCAATGTGATTATAGGAGCATAGTATACATAAAAAAGAGTATCAAGAGGAAAAAAAGGCAACATCGTCATCAAATCCCAAAATACAAACCCCTCAACTTGGTAAGTACAAGACCCTTTAACATGGTAAATTCTGTCCCTGACACTGGGAACTAGCAAGTCCTGAATGATCATGAGGTTCTGTAACAATATTAAATCAGTTTAGTTATTTTAGTTTAAAAGTCAACATAAAGCCAGTATAGTCAAACAAGTGCTCAAAAGCTATTCTCACTGTTGCAAGAATGTCTCTTAAATAAGGAAATGCTGTCCAGGCAGCTCAGTTTTTCTTGTATGAATACTCTCACCCTGAGACAGACTTGCTCCTGGCACCAAGGAAGTAGAAAAACACTGTGGAATTGCTGTATCGTTTTTCCCTAAGCCAACACTGCCACACATCCCCAGATTTGTGAGCTGTAAGCCCATCCTTTTATTTGGTCTCTGCATCCTTCTCTCAACAGCAGCTGTGGCTGCTGGGAAAAGAGAAGCTATTGTTTGAATGATGGAGATGGACACACTACTGCTTACACATAGAAAGAAATGGATAGAGCTTGTCCCCCAAATAAGTAAGGTCTGGTCCATACAGAATACAACTTATGAAGCAGTCTCATGGTCTGACAAGGAGTTTGTGCAAGTGATTAATAACACAGAGAACAGACATTTTCAGTTCCCCTGAGGTTGCTAGATAGAGCTTAAAGACTAAACAGCAAAACAAAAAAAATCCAGATAAAAGAATGTAAAAGTATGCACACAGGATGATAAACATAGCTAGAACCAGTGGATAAACAGATAATGAGGAATATAGTGGGGGTTTTGGCAAGTTTTGTAACAAGAAGCAACAGCACATACCCAAAGAAGAGGTTCAAGGAAAGGTCACCTTTAATATTGAAGCACTCAGTGAGTACAACCACCAGAGACTCCTTTAGACAATCCTCTAGGACCATAAAAGGACTTCCCATGGAGCTGGATGCATGGAAATTAGTTCTATGAAAAGTGATGTTTATGTATTAGCTAGGAAGTACGTTGTGATGAGTGTGTTTGATCAGGATGGAATAAATACCCTGTTGTAAAATCTCACCACACATATCTGATTAGAGGAGATATCCTCTGGGTGTGCCCATAATAAAGAAATCCTGCTTTCTAATACTTCAGATTTTGTCAGAAAGTTTCTTTCCTGGCCAACTTGAGTATCACAAGCTTCCCAAATCTGGTAAGGAGGAAAAACAAGTAACCACATCCTTATCACAAACAGTCAAACGAAGCTTATAAAAGCAACAACTCTGAGACCTAGGGCTTCAGTGTAATCCAAAGGCTCCAGTTCAGTTAAATGGTGCTCTAACAACTCTGTGCTGGTTTACTACATCTTGATAGCACCACAGTCTATGTTTTGCACCAGAAGAACATTATCTCCCTTGTATCTTGACTAAAATTACTCTCCCAGAAGAGTCCACCTCTTGCCTTGGCACAACACAACTTTCCTAGCAACTGAAAATACCCATCCATGCTTCTTTTAGAGAAGCTGGGAGACTCATAAAGGAAACCAGTGTAGAGTGAACAACTTCCCTCATGACGAGGCTTTGTCCACCATACACTCAGGGGTTTTAAACAAAGACTGGCTCATTTCCTCTCAATTTATTCAATTTTCTTCTACTACAATGAAATGCCAACAGCAAAAAATTTGACATCATCTTCATTTTATCAGCAACTGATTAAGATGGTTACATGGTTATTGCTTCACCACAGCAGCAGCTCATACCATGCCAATTAGGAAGAGCATTCCTTAAGTCCTTATAATTACTCACCTTCAGTGCACTGCTGGTGCCTCCTCACTCAGCTTTCCCCGTGTATTAATAACTGATTTGGGTTAATAATGAAGGCTGCCTTTAGAAGAGCATTCACTACTAATTCAGTCAGAAAAGCATGCTGCTGCAATAGCTTTTCTATCTGCGTGATTCTTCCTTTTCAGGAATCTGATGTAACAGAGCCAAAGCTTCCTTGGAAACCATACTTTTCTACCCTTACAAATTCTTATTTTGAGAATTCAAACAAAAGGTTTTTTTTATCAGTGCTAGATTACTACATCTATGATTTTTAAGTGTTAGTGAACTCTAAAATATCCAAGAGAGTTATCCCCAAAGCTAACCAAATAACACAATGCAAGTATTTGACAGCAATCAGAAGACTGAAGCCTGAACAGACAGTGCAAAATAAGCCAACTGCTACAAAGGGCTATAGCTTGAATAACACTCTATGAAAAACTGAATATTGAGTAACATTAAGCAGACAGGATTTCAAGGAAAAAGAACCTGAATTTGAAAATTGCAATCAAGGCACTTGCTATTTCTTGGGCAGGAAAAGTAAAACAACATCCCTTTGTGTGTGTAGCCATATCTGGTCTGAAGTACCTTTTATCAGTGGGACAACATTAGGGATTATTTACTCCAGCAATACTTAAATGAAAGGGGGAAGAGGGGAATATATATTTTACCCAGTGGTCACAAAATATATCCCAAATGTTAAAATCTCAAGCACTCAACAAGGCAGGCTATCTAGGATTTTGGTCTAGGGGTGGTTTTTTGCTTGGTTTTTATCTATTTGACATTTTGTTTGTTTGGGTTTTTTTAACTTGAAAGAAACAAAAGCAAATCAAAAACACTGTAACTTGAGAAACTGAGGAACATGTAAGCTATGAAACTTGCTTAAAATGCCATTTGGCCATTGGCAATGTAAACCAATAAAAATCTCTCAAGTCCCAACCTCAGTTGTCTGAATTTACTCACAGTAGCATATTGAAAAGCAGCATCCTAATATTCAACTTGTAAATCAACACTTATTTTAAGAATTTTGTTTCATTTTATGTGTTGCTTTGCTATGGAACTTAGTACCTCAGAGTTTCCCTGTCAAAATACAAGTTCATTGCCAAAACAATATTGCAAACCATTTCTTTTACTACATATTTTATATCTTATTTCTTTGCTCCTCAGTTAACAACATGGTAGTTGTTATTTCCTAGGTAGTCCCACTTTATATCTCACACCATCCAAAACCTTAAATAGCAAGTACATTGTGGATATTAAACATCTAGAGCTGAATATGCTCAAAGTAAATGCACACAACCTTAATGGAGGGAAGAAACAGCAATACCTCAGGGCAGAATTATGTTCAAGGGAAACAGGGAAGATCTGCTAATACTTATGAAACAACACCCCTCAAGGAATTGCAGTGGAGACAAAAGAATCCCTAACCAACAATAAAATTAAAATTTGGTGATGGTGCCAAGAGTTGCAATGATCCTGCATAGGCAGTGCCTCTCACTGCTGGCTCCAAGATCAAAGCTCAGAGACCTGCTAAGACCTTTGGTTTATTATGTCCCTTTGAAAGGCTGAACTTTTCAACAAATTTCCACAAGCACACCAAATTTCTTGTTTGAAGAAGATAACATCCAGCCTATTTTCCTGGCTAGAACTGCTCTAAATTGCAATAAAGGAATTTCTAAATATCCCTATTCATCCCTCCACCAGCTCTTTCATCCTTGCAGATCTTCAACTTTTACCAGAATTCTGATGAATGGACATGCTGTGCCCCAAGATCTACATGCAAAAATGAGTTCTTAACTATGACTGAATTATAATAGCATGAATTATATGACTCAATTATAATAGCATTCCTAGACTCTCTGTTACTGTCACAATGTCATTAAATTAATTAGAGCTACTACAGCTAGAAATACTTTCTCCTTTTACATGAAGAACAAGTGTGTACTCCACATTTTTGTAGGATTAGACTTATTCATAGCATGGTGCTGAAGGAAGCCAAGGTTAATCCTAAATTTTACAACGACAAGATCCTTATTCTAAAAGGAAACAAAGTAATTGAAACTATTCCTACTTCGTAAGAGGACCAGTCTTTACCCTGTCATATAATTTCCCCTTAGTTGTTGTTAAACAGCACAATTACTAAGATAATTGTGTGAGGGCAAGCTGTGAAACAGCTAAAACTCCACCAAATGAGAGTAGTTCAGAGAGAGCCCTCATTTCTTCTCTGCATGTGAAGATCATGGATTATGGCAGCCTTGAGACAGAATAGCAGGCACCAAGAGCTAGCTTCTCAGGAAGAAAGCCTGGAAGTGCCACGTAATTCCTGAGTATTTGTCCATTCACTTTTACCTTGAATTAAAGCACAGCCTACTGATAAGACTCCTCTAACAAGCAGAGCACATTCTTGCAGCATTAACTTCACATTCAAGACTTCAGGAAGGAAGAGGGTGCCTTCAAATTGCTACTCAATTGAAAAGTGATCCAACTGTCACCCTCTGAAAATCCAGGGAAGGCATTTCTGAGCAACAGTTTTAAATATCAGAACACATCATTTTGCAGGAAAGGCCTATGAAAATCTGTTTCTACTACAAATGCAAGTTTCTGGCACTCAACTGCAGCTTTGCACTGTGCTGCCAGTTCACAGACACAACTCATAATGCATTTACAGACTCTCTATTCCTACAGGGACTTTTTAAGGGCAAAAAAACCTTCCTTGCTAGAACACTATAAATATAAAATAGGCTTTTATTACTGTAAACTTGGACTATCTTTTGAAATCAAAGAGTCATAGGAGTTTGTATGCCAAACATTTGTTTCTGCTCACTGGAAGCATCAATGTTGCAAAGCAGCCTGAGTAACACTTTTCCTCCCACGCTTGAGTCTCTAACAGTACCAAATATCCTCGTCTGACCAACCTGCATCTGCAGAACTCCTGTGTGTGTCTAGAAATCACACCAGATTATTATGCAGCTTCCTGTCCCAATTCCCACTTCAAAATACTTCTTACTCAGTTATAGGTAAAATACTCATCAGTGCTGCTGCTCAAAGTCATCAAAACCACTGGCTTTAGGAAAAAGAAACTATTTAAATGAAAGACATCATCTGCCTCAAGCACTCAACAACTCAACTGCATAAAAATCAAAAGCTGCCTGGCAGAAGTGTTATATCCCAATGTCGTCCAAGTGGACCCCTATAAAGCCTAGGAAGTCACTCCAAACGGGATACAAGTATCCTGTATCAAGGGCAAAAAAGTTCTAATGACCACTGAGCAAGGCCAGAAGCCAATCACTTCAGGTAGTAGAGTACTTCATCTATGATCTGGCAAGCCTGGATGGTAAAGGAATTCCTCATTGCTATCTTGTGGGTTTGGGGATGGGAAAGGAAAAAAAATTATTGACTCTCCTTGTAGAAACATCTTCACAGAGGAAAAAAAAAAAAAAAGAAAAGAAAAAAGACTCCACCCCAAAATATTCAAAATATTATTTAAATGTGGTTAATCCCACCTCCATTGCCAAGAGGAAAAAGAAACTGGAGCATAGAAATATGTATCTCACTCAAGCTTTTTATTCACAAGATGGGGTGGAGCGCCCTTGTGCAGACACTACTCTGTCCTAAGCACCCTGAAACCACTTGGCATGGCTTTATTTTTGCTTTCAATTTACTTGGGTTTCAGAAAAAAAAAATTAAATAAAAGAAAGAATTTCTCTAAAAAGATCACTAAAATTAATTGACCAAAAATAAGGTGAGACATGATGAAAAAAAAGAGCAGAACTGAACAGAATCAGAGATTGTGTCAACTGAACTAAGTCTGCGTCACAGAGGACAAACCTCAGAGGAAAGACATCAGAAGAGGAATTACATTTCTAGGATAAAGATGAGTGGCGAACATGAGAGAAAAATGAGAGGAAAACTGTGTAAGGTTGCACTTATACAAGCTAAAAAAAAAAAAAACCATCTCTATTCTTTCCCTTCTCAAAGGCCATAAAGAATAATACTCCAGCTGTTAATTTTGAGATGGCTTTGCTTTCTTTTTTCTTTTTGGACCTTGAAAAGTGATTTCAAACCAGTTCTTACTGTTTCCTCCCCTCATTAGAAAATTCTGATCACACAACTAAAAGCACTGACACCTGGATGAACTGAACTGTTTGCCAGTGTTACAGCAGGAAAAAAAGAGGAGGAGAATTCATCAATTGCACTACTGAATATGAGTTCATTTATACAGAAAAAATGCGCATCTTATTGAATGAAAGCAATATGAAAGTAAAATGCCTCTGCAGTGGCACATCACACCAGTATTTAAACAGCTGAGTGTTCAGGATAGCTTTTATAAATCTAAAAGGGAAATAAATCCAATGCAGCTTCTCAAGCAAAGGTTCTGGAACAGGAAATATCAAACATCCACATTTTTTCTAAGAAGTCTGTATGTCTTCTCCCCATTACAGACACTGCCCAAATTAAAATACAAACCAACAGAGCACAACCAGTTGAGTTGTATAGTCTCTAGATTTGAATTTAATTCTGGGTCAAAGAACAAAACTATTATAATGTATGTGTGTTTAGTAAAACATGATGGCAAATTCCTTTAGCTTGGAAGAGATATGTCCCACATATACTGCTCTACATGCTCTCAAAACTGAAATCATCCCTACAAATCCTTCATGGAACCTTGTGATCCCCTCAGAGCCCAAAGAATGCTGCCCTCTCTGCTGTAAGGGCTGTGCACAACTGCTTTTACTAAGATAACATCGCAATGAAACTTATCTTCAGTCTGACTAGATACCAACCTTGTTTATCATCATCTTTGTTTATTATCCTCATCCTGTAATTAATTGTGCCTACAATTAATGATAGTGCTTACAAACACTATATGAAAGATGGTGTTTATTGTAAACATCATTTTTTTCTACTGAATCACTGCTATCTGAGAGGCAGAAGCCAATGAAAACACCACAAATCTGGGGAGCCAGATGAAATGCCAATCTCTGCCTAAAATTTCGAGGTTGCATGACTTGAACACTGCTCTTACTCCAGCTGCTCTTTTTTTAATTACAGGTACTAACAGATAACCAAATGACAAAAGAAAAAGTCTACTGATCTTTCTGATTTCTTCCTCAGTTTGTGACTTTTCTCTCATTTACTCCAACAACACTTGGCATTTACAACCAGGCAAGTATCTCTATTTGCTACACCACAGATGTAGACATAAAGCTCACCCACATGAGGCATTATTTATAAAGAATATGCAGAAGGAAAGAATATTCTTTTCCTACAGAGCTGTTCTCTTCCTCTTGTCTCTTTCTCCAAACCATTTCCAAAGGCTTATTCCTCTGCCTTTGTGTTTCCTCTCCCTTTCCCCCCCAAATCTTTCCTTCACCACTGCACTGCTGCAGAAGCAAGTATACGTATTTGGTAAGCAAGGAGAGAACCTTAAGCAAGACATCAAAAAGAAAAGTGTCTAAACAATATCTCCCTTCCCGAGCCCCCAGTAATCAAAATTATCTAGAGGAAGCAAAACCAGAAACCAGACTAGAACCCAAAACTAGGCTAATCTTTGGAAGTTCATTAATACTTATTATGCATGGTGATCTGGATATGCAAGGAGCACTGTTTCATGGCTATTTGGATTCACCATTTGAATCATCAGCTATACTGAGTGCAGAGGGAGCTTCAGTAGGCAAGACCAAGGAAGTTCAAATTAGTATTACACACATTCATAGAACTCTCTGAAAAAAAAAAAAAAAAAAGATACACAATTAACTTGTCTTTTTTTTTCTTATGTATACAGTCATCTTTATCAAACCTTTTCTTGTTAACCATGCATATATTTTACGTTAAAAATATAATTTGTGTGTTAAAAGTTATTTCCTAAAATTTACATTTGTTTTAAAGAGAAATTCAGGACTCAAATGTGTTTATCCTGACACCATTGATATTTGATTTGATGTCTGTAATTTAATGATTACTACCAAGACATAATTCATTTTATTATCAATTCATGTAAGACCAATATGTCAAGTAAGAAGAAACAGTAGTTGAGGTTACCATGAAGAAGTTCTCATGTAGCACAGATACTGGCAGTTAATAGAGCACTGAAAAGTTTTGTGCTTAAGTACAACCAGGGTATCACATCTGATGATTAAACTCAAAGAATGTCAGAGAACGCTCTGGCAGTAATACATGAAACGAGGAAGCGTCAGTCAATTTTTTTGCTTTCACAAGAGGAAAAAAAAAAAGCCATTTTTATTGTCATAGCACTTCCAGCAAGTTGATTTTAAAAAGGAGATTTCATGCCAAAGTCGGCTGTTTAATCAGATAAAGAAGGCTTTCCTATTTCCCATTGTATAGATCAAGTTGGCTACAGGAGCCACACAGAGCTTTGAGTAGCACATTTTTCCGTGAGGGCTGTATCGTTTGATCATAGCAAAGCACAGGGACTGCTGGGTAATCTGAATCAGAGCTGCAGCAAAAGGGAACCAGGCAGCCTGCTGAGGCCAAGATAACCATGTCACCCCCATCCCACAGCACTCCAAGTCACAGACCTGGCTGCGGAGGGAGGCACCCATCTCCATTTACAAATTTGTCATGAAGCTTTTCACATGGCTCCCAATTAACGCAAATTTTTAATTCAAAGCTCACCTATAATGATTTTAACAAATGCTTGCTAAGACCAGTCCCTCTGTACTGAGGAAGATTCTCCCAATTGTTTTCAAAACAATAAATTTCAAACCCGCTTTGAAAGGTAATATGTAGAATTTTCTATGTAAGTCTTTGCAAGACATGTAGCAATTTATGAAGTTAATAAAACCCTGTCCTCTAAAGAGGACAAAGTTTTTGTCAGAAGACAGGACACATCTACCTCTGATGCTGTTCATAGCCTTCCCCAGGAGACTGCAAGCAGCAAAGGATTGGTGGGTTGGGTCACCTGATACCCAGAAAGATGACAGATGAACCCATGGACAGGTGAACAGGTCACAAGGGACCCCTGAGCAGGACAAGGTTTAGAAGCTCAGCTTTTCACCAGGTACTGCCCCTGAAACACCTCTCTGGCACTTCCAGCTTCCTAACTAATCTACAGTAGCAAGCAGCCCTTCAAGCCTCCACCTCCTTCTGTTGACTCCTCTTTCACACTCCAATTCTGAACCAAATTTGGTTCTGAACTGTGAAGCAGGCACTGCAAGAAGATCCATTCAAGCATTTAAACTCTTTCACTGAAATCCTCTTGAAACTGCTGACCTGGAAGAAAAGTCTTCAAAGCTGCAACCGAAAAAGTGCTAAACTAAAAATATTAGAGACTGATTAAACACAAACTCAAGCCACTATCTGTCACTGTATCCTGAAATGCCAGACAAATACTTTCCCATATTTTCACCAATAATGCCATTTTTCCATGCACTTCCAGTATTGGTAATAACGTAAAAGGTCGGTTTTAGCATCCCTGTATAAACAGAACATGTAGAAGCCTGTAATGTGAAATAGGAGCCCCTGCTCTATATTGGGTTTATGCTGTATGTTTAAGTAGAAGCAGAGCACTAACTGAGGCAATTCCAATTTGCTTATTTATTTTCCAAGTCCCAGTGGGCAAGAATATAACTGGTTCTCATAGGAGCATTTGGAGTGGAATAAAAGAGAGCAGTGAAAGTTTACGTTGTTACATTTAATAATTCTAAAAGAAAATGCTGGGGTGGGTATTTTCTTGTTGTTGTTCCCCACCACATCATCATCCCAGTCTCTTTAATGTTGAGTTTGAAAAAATGCAGCAGGCTCCTTTCTGCTGTATCTGGAACAGACAGGCCATGTGCCCATCCATTCACAAAACAGAACAGGGGATTCACACAGTCAACCTTGGTTTTCCTTCTTCCATTTCAAGTTTTCTTTCATTTTCACATACTGATGTACCGTACATGTGATTGCTTTTCCCAAGCATTCCAAAAAACTTCTACACTTCCCTTGCCCTTACACTTCCCTTCAGAGAAACTGCCATTGCCAACAGTCTAGAGCTTTAAATTCTATATATACTCAGTCTGGTATTAGCTGCCCTAATATTATTTCTAAATGCAACATTCATTCATGCAAATGCTGCTGAGAGCTGAATGATCTCATCTCCACATGACTAAGAAGTTAGTTTTGAATTAGCAATTTTTTCACACATGGTTATGTCAGTTTGCCATTAAGAAAGCTACTCTTCCAAAAGTTCAATCCTAGAATCCTAGACTAGCCCAGCTTGGAAGGAACCTCAAGAAATCATCTGGTCCAACCTTTTGTGGGAAAGAAAGCCTAGATAAGGTTCTCTAGTTTCATGTCCAATCACATCTTGAAAAGGCACATGTTTCGAAAAGAAATTAACAGAAAGAAACAAATGACAAAAATCCCCAACACCTAAATGACAAAGGGCTAGACTAAGGAGTCTAAAGACCAAAAACTTTATTTTTAAAATAAATCAAATCATGGTGCATTCTTTACATCAATAAACCCCTCCATGTGTACAGACATTATAACAAGATAGTAATTTTGAGAAAGCATTTAGCGAATTTAACACAAGCTACCCCATCACTGGCACATTTACGCTGATTAAAGAAAAGCTACTAAGCACAGCTGTTACCAACAAAAAGCAGCAAATCTTCAAGTACAAGACCTCTGCATTTAGGTAACGGGAACAACAGTACCTGTGACAGTACTTTGTAGTTTGTGCTGTTGGTAGCTCGTTAACAAAAACATCTCAATCACATATTCTTAACTGCAGTTGCAGCATGTCACAACTCAACTCCCCTGATATGTTTATTACAAATGTCAGACTACACAGGGTACTATTTCTCTTCTGCAGAAAAACAACTACAACTTTGCTTTTCCCATTATGTTTTTCACCTTCCTTATGTGCTGTCCATGACACCCTCCCAGTGGAAGCATCCTTCCTATTGGATACTTTTCTCCATCTTTCTTCAGAGGAAGAAAAATGTGAAGAGGTCATTTAGTTCTAACATCGTCTAAACAGCTTTATGCTAAATATAATTTAATGCAAAGGAGTGCTACAGCAAGAAGCCATGGGAAGAAATCAGCACATCCTACATTTTCTCCTGTTAGTAGAAAGGCTTTCCAGGACTCTTACCTCATCTGTATGAAGAAACTATCTTTGTCAAACTAAGCCAAAAGTGAAGAACCTTTTACATACCAAGGGAAAAAAGGAAAAAAAAAAACACCTTACAAAAAATACCTGGCATACCACTTTAACACACTCTGCATTATTCACTGATAATGTAAAGTCAGATGGTCCAGAAGTCTCAGGCAACCTTTGAGTTAAGCCAATAAGCCAGCTCTAAACAGACACACAGTTATGCCAACAAAAGAAGTGCAGGCTAGTCAAACTCAGTGTTTTTACTGGCATTTTTACTGGGGCTAAATTCAGAAATCGTATCATTTTCGTAAATAGGAAAAAATGTTAAACACTTCTCTTTGACTATCAGAAAGTAACAGAGGACAGAGTATGCACTCAACAGTCAGCTCTGCTACCTGTGAAATGGAGGTACACAACCTGGTGATAAATGGAAGTGCTCAGAAGGCTGAAAGCAGCTGACCATTTCCAAAGCCTGATGGGCAGGAAGTTTCCAGCTACAATTTGCGGGTCAACAAACCCATGAAAAGAGACTAAGAAAACACTTCACCTGTTTCTGTAGAATACAGGAATAAGAAAGGCAAGCCAGGATTGAACAAGTAATTCTGGTAGAAGAAACATAACAGGACACTGCTACTCTCATGTTTTCAGTTTTAAAAATGCATTTCTCTCGAAGGAAAACCACCACATTTGAGTGATTAAAAAATGTATTCTCCTCTTCCTGCCTATCAGCAAACTTTTCAGGCTGAATCACATTATAAACAAGTCCCACTATGACATGTAGGTGCTTTTTGGTTTGCTAGAAAGATCTGAAGAAAACTGAGAAGAGAGATAAAATACACTGCAGTGAAGTCACTGTACTGAATTCATGACATCATAATTGTTGCCATGGCAACTAGCTAGTATCAAGCACAGAATACTGCCTTCACTGCAGAATCAAGGAGCACCCGTGCTGCCACAAAATAAATGTTCTTATTTGAACAAAAATCCAGTCAACAACACAGGAAAGAAGATATTACTGCAAGTGGACTGCTTTTTCTATACCTCTTGTTTTGTTCACGTGGTGTGAGACATTTTTAACACGGAGGCACATATAAAGAGGTCTGATATACATGATAAAAAGAGTCTAATTGAAAAAACTATGGTTTTCTTCCAGTGTTCCTCAATTTTTCCAGTAGAGTAGTTCTTCTCCTTGTGTTTTCCTCTCCTATGCATATGACGGCAGTCACAGACAACAAAACTCAGTTCAGACACAAAACACAGGGAAAAAAAGGCAAAAAATCCTCCAGTAAACAACATTTTCCATTTCTTATTTCAACAAGCCAGAGACAGTCAAACTGGAACTGTCACACAGCAGCAGAACTAACTGATAAAGAACATATTCCACATTTGGAGCCCACAGTTCCTTTTGTTTAAGGAGTGCACCAGCAGCGCCTTCGAACCCCAGTCAAGGTTTTTCACGCACTGACTAAACACAGAGCTTCAAATCTGCAGGGCTCCCAGAACAGCTTCCTTGTAAATAAAAGCCTCAACCCTCTTCCTCTGAACAGTCCTATTTCACATGAGGCAGATCTGCTATTCCCAGCTCCTCCCCATTTACAAACATAAAACCTTCAAAAACTAAAAAGAAGCGGTTGCCAATTTATCGGGTCACAATTATATTTCTGAGTAGCACTCACATATAAAATACACAAGTGCCCCATTTGATGTTGCAAGCTGAAATATCTGTTGGAATAAATCAGTATTAAAAAGGCACATGAAGGAAAGCACATCGGAAAATTAACTTCTTCAAATTAGCTTGCTGAATACACAAGTCAAGAGCTGCAGGTCAGTAATAGCACACAGTCTTTCACAATTCAACCTTATGGTTGATTAGCCCCAAAGAAATTGTTTCAAAACAAATTTTAACAAACAAAACCACGCTATATAGTAAAGTATACTTATTTGCTACCTCAATGGCTCTTAAAAAGCAATCTATACATTATTGCTGGACCAAAGAACACTTACACATAACTAACTACATGTAATTAGTCAGTGTGTCTAAACAGTTCCAGTACACACTGATGGGGTTTTCTCAAGAAAACAAAACTGCCCTAGTTACAAATTAACAGCACATTTCCACATTGGCTTCATGCGTTTGTAGGACACTTTCTCTACTGGTATCAAGCACTCTGATGACACCAAAAAGAAAGGCTGGAAGTACTGCAGTAACCTGCCCTCTCCAGCATCTTCCTAAAGCCTGTCAACAAATGAGCACTGGATAAAGCAGAGAATGCAAACAATTAGACCAGGAGTTTCAGATACTGATGATTAGCAGACAGCTGTAGCCCATATGCCTCTGTCCTCAATGTTCTCTTAATATTACTTCACACAACCAAGAATGATGACTACTACTTGAATGATGACACCACAAAAATCGCAAGTTTAACTCATGTTCCACAATATGAAGTGTAGTTGGGAAATAATTTGAGTCAAAAACACGTTCTAAGGAAATCATGAAGTGTGCCAATGTACTCCCTGCCGCAGAAATTTAAGAAATGAACAGTTTTTCACAGGTTTTTAAAAGTCTTAGGAACAGATGCTGCCTTTGGTGAATACAACTGTGATTGCAACCACATATCCTAATACACCAAATACAGTTAAAACAACTGCCACAAATGCAGAAAATTAAGGAAGTTGACAAAACCTCAAATAAGTTACATCACAAATGCAGAATTCTCTTCTCTGCAACTGAGTATAAATTTAAGTGTCCATATTACACAATTCACAAACCTATCTGTGATATAAACACAGGACAAATAGCAATGACATTCCCCTCCTCATTAGTACACACTGCATTTCCAGCTCTTACACGATATGAAATCACTGCTTAATAAGTAATAAAAAAACCCCACTGTGTCTGCAGCTGATTTTGCTGTTTGAAAGATTGACAGACTAATTGATCCCTTAAGCAACTAATGTGTCTTTTCTGAGTGCACACAGAAAATTATGGATTATCTCAAGACTTTACAAAGCTTTTTATATGACTTTAAAATGAACTTGTTAAATTAGGTCTTCCCCAACAGTCCTTCTGTTAAGTCTAACTTTTATGTTAATACTAGATAGAGGAATGCAAAGATGTAGGTGCTGGCCCACCTCTGCACATGGTATTTTTTCTTGTATTATTAATTTAACATTATTATGACAGAAGCAACAACTAAAAATGTTCTGCTAGGATCTGTAGAGGTGCCTGAACCACTTGCAAACCTAACTAGAGACATCACAACACAAAGAAACAGCACCTGTCCCTCTTCTCTCCCACAGCAAATCAAGTTGAGAAAGGCTTTGGGATTTAAGATGCCAAACAACTACTCTAACTCCTTATGCCTTCACTCAAACTTCCATATAGTAAATTCTTTCCACTGTTGGGAGTGCATCATCCACAATTACAGGAAACTTGAGTGTAAAAGCATTTAAATACAATGCTATATCCACTAAATTTAGCTGTTAGTTTAGAAATAGTTATGTTTACTTTAGATACCATTAAAATGTGTTGTTAAAATTTTAACTGTGCTGAGAATGATATTAATGAAATAGTTTTTCCTAACCAGGCATGGCTAAAGCTTGATCTCAGCAAGTTTTGAGGCACTGGCCTTATTGACACTTTAGAACATTTGGAACCAGTTCCTTATGCACCACTGAACTGAACTATATAAGATGCTCCCAGGTTGCAACTGGGTTCCAAACCAAATTGAATTACAAAATGATAAAACACAGCATTTTAATTTCTCAGAACTGAGAGAAGATATTCTTTACAATGTCACTGTCCGCCACTGTAATGAGTGAAGGAATAGTCTGGAAATAAAAATAACTCAAAATCTACAGATTTCTGCAGTCCCTGTCTGTAGGATAATTCTCACACTCAAGACCCTCATTTTGTCTTAAGGAGTTGAGAATCTGCTCAGTTGTGGACCTTTTACATGAAGTAGTGACAGAGGCACTGAATTTTTAACACCCACCCTCTTATATGCACAAATTTGACAGTGAAAGGAGCTGCCAGTTCTCCAGCTCCCTGGTAGGGAATCTAAAATTATTAAGAAAGCCCTTGGAGCAACCTCACACTTGTCCTCCAGAACTGAAAATGTGCAGAGCAGACAAGGAACATCATCTTGCTCAAACTCTTTTACAGTGCTCCTGAACACTTTAGGAAAGGAGCCAGGTACAAAACTTAGGATGCACTGGGAAATAAATGGGAAGGTATTTTCTTTTTGTTTGAAAGAGAACTAAAATCACTATCCTAGCTCTGACCAGAGATCTACATGACTCTCCTCCAACAACAGGCAACTACCAAAGGCTATAAAAACAGGACAAGCACAGGCATAGTTCCTTTGATTAGATTCCCAAATGCCAAGAAGTTGCAGCCCATGCAACTTGACAACATGACTAAGACAGAGGTAAAGAACAACATGCTTAGCCCTTCTTTGCACCTCCTGCACAAACTGGAAAAAGAAAAAGGGTAAACAGATACTCGAAAAATCTCTGCAATTTTAGAAGACTCGCTTTTATGCAAAACTGAGTAAAACCAATCAGGAAAATCAAACTGGAAAACAATCATGTTTCTAATTCACACTCTTCCACCTGATGTGTTGTCACATGAGAACTTTTATAGAAGCCTGTCTTACAACCATGGCTACTGGGCCAGGTTTGTCTAGGGCAGTGGCTGGCCAGAGTTCATGGGCAGCAGTGCAGCCTGGCAGTTGATGTCTTCTCTTCCTTACCTTGGCACACCCATCCCAACCAAAGCAGAGCCATCCTGGCAGGAAACCAGGAGTTGAATTAAGGTTAGTGATAAAGAGATTCAAGCTATGATGTGTGATACGCTGAGACTGATTTGAAGTCAGAAGCTACTAAACCTCAGACTAAATACGCAGAAATTCTCCACTATTCCAAAAGATACACCTAAACTCCCTAGTTTAGCTAACTTTATTGCTATAAGCTGTCTAAAATATCAATATTGGGACTGAAATGGAACAGCAGCAAAGGTAAATCCATTTAAGGGAAATGACTTGTAAGTTGCATGCTTCACTTGGGATACTGGAAATAAAACAATTTAAGTAGTGTAGTTCACATCAACACAAATTCATTAAAAACAGGAAAGTATCACTGCAAGGTTATTAAAAGGGCCACATGTTTCCAACACTGCTAACAGATACCCTCATTCAGAAACAAATGTTACAAGTGGAAAGCTACTCTCTGCTCTCCTACCTCCAGTCTCCTCACACAATCCCAAAACATTTCTGCAAGAAGCCAGGACAGAGTTCCACAGAGTCTCTGTAAAAAGGGACAACAGTCCACAGAGCCATGGCCAAATACTTACCATGCTTATATGCCCTCTTCTTTTGGGCAGGAGCCCACCCTTCAATTGGACTAAGTGTAACAAGAACTGTACCCTCAGGTGTGATGACAGAACAACTCCAAGGGTTCCTCACAGGTTTCAATCTGAATAACCTGGGCTACTTTAGGCAATGCAGATCACAGCCTTTAATAACTGAGCTGATTTTCACTGAAACAGATTAGAGAGTACCCAAATGGAAATACCTACTAACAGATGCAGAGGAACAGGAAACACTGACAATCAGTAACAGTAAGGTCTCCTACTACTACAATCAGAGCTACAAGCAGCTGCCCCCAGTCCAAGCTTTCTGTTACTTTTCCCAAAGGATATGTGCATGCAGGTCTGTGCACATGCATAGGAGGATGGGGTAGGAAATGCTCTCAGAGGAGCTGGCAGGGAGGGGAGGCAGCATTTACTGTCATACCATCTCTCTGCAGCCTTACAAAAATTCAAGCACCTATTTAAACTTACATTTGAAAATTCAAATAAAAGCAATAACCTACTAAAGATCAGCAGGTAAGAAACAAAATTATGAATACTTAGAAATGAATCTTTGCCAACAGAATTCCTGAAAGAAACTTGAATCTCATTTCCCATTCAGCAGACTGTATTAACTAATAATGTAGAAATGAGTGATTCAAACATCTGAATCATTTCTACCTGTATTCACTGTACACTCCTCTCCCTCTGCTGCATCCAAGTAGTATAAAGCCACAACTTCACACTGGTATGGTCAGGCACAAATTACTAAGTCACATGGTATTTTTCAAATAAAACTGAATCATCGAAAGGACAAAGAGAACAAACAGCGAAGGAGCTCACTGCAAAAAAGATGGTGACTTCCTAGCAGCCCTCAAAGAAAAGGAGGGGGGGAAAGAAGCAAGCTACACCTCCAGCCTGATTCAACAGGTTTTTCTACACTTATTTTTAAGTCTTCAACTGTATTTACGATTTTAGTAACTCAGATGTTCATATCTTCCTTTTCCAAAGCTTCATGCCCTGTCATACAGTGTCAAACATGCTATATATGCTACTTCATCTCTATACAGCCAAATCAGATTTCTGGGAAGAAAAAAATAAAAGGAATGATGAGCAAAAGGTTTCTTGTCACAATATTACAATTTATAGAAAAGATAAATTTGACTCAGAGTGATCATATTAAATGGCTGAAGCACTCATGCTTGGGTTTGGTGGGGGCTTTTTTAAGGTTGCTTTACAAGGATGTCAGTTCAAAATTTAGCAGAAGTAATGGCGTCTGTAATTTCCCAAGTACTTTTGTCAATATGTCCTTTAAAGCCACAGTCCTTTTTAGAGATGTGTCTCACTGTAAGCAGCACTAAAATAATGGGAACCACTTAACGGTCTCATCCACTACTTTTATTGGAGTTTCTGCCCTTGCTACCATTAATGCAATCATACCTATGACAGCACAAACCACACCAAATTTTCAGCATCTACTGGTTTCCAAGCTACTACTCTACTTAGGTGCAGTTTCATCTCTGGCTTCCATGATCTATGTATAGCCCACTGCTAAAACAGAGGGTCCAGCACAGTGCCCAAAGCTGTACATTCCCATCACTTCCCTCTGGCCAGCACCATTTTAAATCAAGTTCAGCTCATCAACTCAATCAACTGTGGTTTCACAGTGGTTTATATCAATCTAAAAGCAAAGCTATATAACTAAGCTGACCATAATACTTGCTGCTGCTTTCAGAAAGAGAAAGTTTCCTTTCTTTTCTTTCTTTCCCTCACATGGTTCTTTCTACCCCCTTGCTTGCCTTCGAAGGCCTTTGTGGAGCCAACTTCATAAACCAAAGACATAAAGTAACCTGGGGCTAGTTTTCCACCAGGCTAGCAAGTTAACCTGGAGCATCCTGGAATCCAGTAAAGTATTAGGATGGGTCTCAAGTAAGTGGTAGGATCACATGGCTGAGAGCATGAGTCCCCATTTGTGCCAACAGAAAAGCCATCAGAGAGAATGAAATGATGAGAAGACAGGTCAACACATGTGCTTCTTGTTCCCTTCCTTGATTGGTACTGCTATTTGTCTAATCTCATTGTAAGCCAGTTCAAAGAGCTAAACCAACAAAAAACTATTCATTATTTTTGGCGAGGCTTGTTTTCTGACCATTTAATTCCCTGAACCAGCTCAGCAAAGGAATCCAGCAAGCATCTGCACCAGTGCAAGGAAGGAGGCAGGAACACACAGGGAGATGAGGACAGGCTGGGGCTGATTTAAGCTGTCACTGAACCGCATACCCTGGAGCAGATCTGCATCACACCATAGTTAGAACTGACAGTAATCTGTGCCTGTACAACGGGAGGCCTTCATCGCTGATGGGAGTGTGCCAACAGTGCCAGCACTGAAACATCCCCGGCGAAGTTCAACCTGGGCACAAGCCTGGATGATTACATGTAAAAGCAGAAGAATCACAGCTCTCTTACCTTCAGAGACACTAGAAAACATTAGTTAATTTTTCCTCCAGCAACACCCCTGTGAAAATGTGCTCTATAATTCCCATTACACAGATTTAGCCCAGAACAGCAAAGCAAGCAAAATTGGTGACAAACTCAGGATTGGAAGCCAGCAAATCCTGTACACCAAACTAACACTTCATCACTCAACTGTGTTATTAACCCTAAACTAATTCAATTAGTCAGTAGCAGTCTATAAAAAGCTCCTTTTGCAAAGACTTTCTAATGCACTATAAAGTTCACATATATGATACAGTTAACAAACGTGGATATTTCCTAGACAGTTGTGAAATAAGAAACTAGGGAAAAGAATAATACTGAGATCTTAAGTAATTATTTCCTTTTCTATAGAGAAAAATAAGTGCACACGAAGCAGCATGAGGGCCTATTCTCACAATTCAAAAAATTTAATGCAGAGCTACAGAAAGGAAAATACATCTATGGATTCTTTTTCCCTCAGATTACCATTGTAAAACCGTTTCATGTGAAATGCCAGCAATTATTTAATACATCCTCACCAAGACTAGTATCTTTCCTTAAATTTATCTCCTACACTTAGCCCAACAATTCCCACACTTAACTTGCTCTGTATAACAATGAAGCACATTTGGAAAAGGGGGGGATTTGTTAACACAGAAGCAAATCACTGCAGTAGTGAACAGCCAGCACTGTAAGTCTATCCAGCAACACCAGATAGTCTTTCATTCACATTCCAGCTTAAGCACAGCCAAGAACATCACAATTGGGACCCTCAAGTCATACTTAATTTTGTTCAACACCTTCTTTTGACAACAGCTTTGTCACCAAGACTCAAAATACGTATGTCAAAAAAGACAGTCATTTGCCAGGACTGTCACTGATTCTCTCAAGATGAAAATAATAAAGCTGTAAGTGCAAGGAGCAGAGGCTGCCTAATTGTCAGCTGTATAAAATAGAAGTATCAAGATTATTGTCCTGAGGGCAACAAGAGTTTAAGAGGAATAGAAAATGATGCTGCAACCTGTTTCAAAACCCTGAACTCCACTGGAGTCAAAATTTAAGGAAAGCAAATGAAAACTTAGTGCATGCTACAAAAAAACTACTGCAAATTTGCCAGAGAACCAGGAGTGTAAATAAACCTGCCTAAGAGAGACTTGCACACTTTTTAAGAGAAATAAACTGGATGACAGATCAACCCAACCAAAACATCCTGGACAGCATGAGCAACACATTTACCCCAGAACTCTTTGCATCCTCACACATGTGGATTTAAAGAAAACAGCAAAAGTGTGCTACTCTAAACGTGGAATTTACCACTTGAAATCTGACAACTATTATTTCAGTGACAATGGTATTCCAAACCTCATTTTTCTGGGCAATAAATTATTATGATCAAGCCAAAGCAGGAACAGCACTTCTTCACACACAAGGGACTCCCAACACGGAGTGTGTTGGTGCTTCCTTGGGTTTAACAGACAGACCAAGCTGAAGGCAACCTCACCGATCCCATCAAACAAGGAAGCTCCAGACATCACCACCCTCACTCGCCAAGACAAGCATTCACAAGGTATCCACATCCAGCATCAGGGAGCCAGTATTAACATTTACTGCTTGAATTACAGCTGCAGGCTAATCTTGGAGAAATTGATAGTGACAGCAAACCTGAGATTTTTTTTCCTCTTTAAATGATGGGGTAGGAAGCTTAGATCTTCCCCCCTTCCTTCTGGTAAGCAAGAGGGAAGCTCTAGCTTTTCTACTTTTAAAACCATCCTGACACACACCTTCCCAATTCTGGTCCACATGCAGCAGCATGGCTACTGGCATAGCCTAGCCTGTTTTTCAACCAGATTTCTAAGTTTTGGTCAGTTTTGAAAATGAAAAGAAAAAAAAAAAAAAAGAAAATATAAAAAATGCAGCATCACCTTAGTAATTGAGCAAATGTAATCAGGCGGTGGAACTGTTTTACAGGAGGACACTTCCTTCTGTCTCTAATAAATTAAAAGCTGAAAAGACAGCCAAAATAGAGTACATTCTCCTGATAAAAATTAGGAAGCACTGTAATAGTAGCACAACCCTCCATTCTCACCACAGCCAGGCAGACCATAGAGTAGAAAAAAGTTTACTGTACTCTCTGACAAAGATGACCCAAGGAGCAGCTTAAAATCTAACACCGACCTGCAACAAACTAACACAAAAGTCTCAGACCCAGACAAACACTAAAGACTGAGCCCCACACAATAGTCTGGGCACCACTGACAAGCAAAGGTGATGCCAAGATTAGGAAAAAGGTGCATTATGCTAACAAGTTGCCTGTGGGCTTCACTGGTGAAGACACATTTCTATCCCCAGCACATTCCAGTAAAATTTTAAGCTGCAACATGGGCACGCAGATACGTTTGAGAGAGATACATCTGTATTTTGGCATGTAAATACCTGAACTCAGCGTTATAAACCCCAGCTCAGCCATAAGACTGCAAAAGGCCACTGTCCAGTATTCCATTCTATAAAAATTACTAAAATGCCAGCGACAAAAGAAATTTTGTTTGCAAGATGCAATGTACATTTTTATCATGCTGGATAAAATATCTACAGTCTCAGCAGTGGTTAAATTGCTGCTATAAAGGAAATTGTCCTCAGATAAATGGTTTCCCTATGAGAAGGTTTCAGTGCTACACCTCACCCCAGGTCAATAAATCAAATTAACTGCACCTTGTCCTCTGGCCAATGACATCATCGGCTTGACCACATCTTGTGAAGCGAGTGCAAAAACATATGCTATTTAAGGCATGAAATCATATTACTGCTTTTTGTCCAGCCAGCCTTGTGCTGTTGGTCTGTGAAACAGTCAGGCACCTGAACAGTCTCATTACAGCTTCTACAGCTTTTTTTTTTCCTTCTAGTATTCAAGGCCTGTCTTTGCCGAGGGTGAAGAAAAAAAGGATAAATAATCTGAGTCGCTATTTTTTAAATCAAAATGCTTTTCATTAGCTGCAGTGCAGTATTTTGTGACAAATTAAATTTAGAACCTAACTACGAAATACGCCATCTGCACTTGCACGTGAACTCTCTTCCTAGTAGTGTTTCAAAGATGTTTACATGCTAATCTGGCACTGCTACTCTGAAGTATCCTGCTGTTTGGTCCTTTTTCTCCACAGGGTGAAAACAATGGTCACTAATGAAAACCCACACGGTTTTATTTGAAACCCACCCCTGCATAAATATTTTCTATTTTAAATTACTGCCTCCCCCTAATCAAGTAGCCCATTTGTTTTATTTCTAAGTAGACTAGTATCTGGTTTAAAACTGAATTACTCCAGACAATTTAAGAGGATTAATTTCAATTTTCACTTGGTGTTCTTATGACACAATCACAGAAAACTTATCTTCCTTCCTAGACCCTGTACTGCCTAGTGGTATATTCTGTCTTGAAAGCCAAATCTAAATGAAAGGGAGAAAAAAAAACCTCAACCCAGAACAGTCAAAGATACAAGCAGCGACAAAAGCATCTGACACACTGCACTGTTAAACCTCATCCACATTAAGCAAAAAGAAGGTGAATAAGATTATCTTCAATGTATTCAATTCTGTTTGTGTTCAGAGGGAGGAGGAAAGCTGTTCAGATTTTGAGTGTGTCTTCTATAGCTCTCACAGTGCCAGGAAACGTAAATTAGAAGCAACTCTCCTTTAAGGAAAAGAATCAAGGACAAAGGGACCAAAAATGCCCAAGCCTCTGAAAAGCAGATATGAAAGGAACAGCTTTACAGTCTTGAGTTGCTATAAATTAAAAATAAGCTCCTTATTTAAAAGACATGAGTGTTTGAGAATCTATGAGCAGATCTGATGCTGCTCAAGCCCCAGGAGGGTTTTGTTTTTGCTGGCAGGGGTGGAGTGGAGATGGGGGGGTCATTTTGGTTATTAGTAAATAAATCAAGCAGCAGAGTGAGGCCTAGGCGCTTGCCAGAGGAGCCGGGGCCTGGCTCTCCCCCTCCTCTCCTCACACAGCCTGGGTTTGATCTCGGGGCCCTGTGGGTTTGCCAAGAAAATTTAAAAAAAAAAAGCGAGAGAGCGAGAAAGAAGAATCATATTGAACCACAAAAGCACATGGGGCGAATGTAAAATATAAACACGGCGTTGGGCTCTGAGTGGCTGTTATTAAAGGTCTGAATTACTAAACATGAGAGGCGGGGAAAGCCGGGCGGCCATTTCAATAATATAAACCTCCCCGAATTAGACATTATTCAAATGAGAAGGAGAGAGAGGGAAGAGAGGGAGAGCGCGGGGGAGAGGGACGGGACCGGCACCGCCGTGCCCTGGGGCAAAGGGGGAGCGGGGCAAACACCGCCGGGGCAGATCCGGCCCTCGGGGGGTGCGGACCCGGCCCTCGGGGGTGGGGGGCAAACCCAGCTCTCGGGGTGTTCCTCTCCCGCCGGAGAANGGTCCCCCTCCCGCCGGAGAAAGGCACGGGGGGGCTCTGCCCGTGCACCCCGCAGTCACCCCCCACCGAACCCGCCCCTTGCGAGGGGAGGGGGGGAGGTTTAAATGAAAAAGCCAAACCACGCTCTCCTCCTGCCCCCCTCCCCGCACCCACCCACCCCACGCTGCAAGGACCATGCTCTGGGGAAATAACCCCGGCTGGGGGTGGGGGGTGTTGCG